>BMAC01000161.1:216984-230295 GCA_014905375.1 Phtheirospermum japonicum
TGTGTGTGTGTGTGTGTGTGTGTGTTGGAGAGGCCGCGGTAAGCTCAGTGCTCATTAGGGAGGATGCGGACGTGCAAAAGCCCATCTATTATATTAGCAATATGCTGCGAGGAGCCGAGTTGAACTGCTCGGAGCTGGAGAAAGGTGGATTTACGCTAATCTATACAGCAAGGAAGCTTCGGCCTTATTTTTTGGGCCACAAGGTTAAGGTACGCACCAATTTAGCTCTCAAATAGGTCTTAAGTAATCCGAACACGTCTGGACAGTTGGTGAAGTGGGCAGTAGAGCACAGAGAATATGATGTGGTGTACGAGCTTAGGACGGCTATCAAGGTGCAGGTGTTAGCAGATTTCCTGCAAGAGATGGTGCGCTCTACCGAATAGGAGGAAGAACATAGGGCATGGATACTACATACAGATGGATCGACTATGGCATCGGGGGCCGAGCTAGGTATTATTTTGACTAGTCCAGACGGTGACAATCTTGTTTTTGCGATCAAGCTGGGGTTTAAGGTCTCTAACAATGAAGCAGAATACGAGGCACTGCTACAGGGTATAAAAATGGCAAGAGACCTAGGAGCACAGAATATTAAGGCTTACACAGACTCACAATTGGTAGCTCGCCAATTTGATGGGTACTTTGAAGCAAGGGAAGAGAGTATGTAGGAATACTTGAAAAACTAAGGGAAGCGGTGATGCAGTTCGAGGAGTTTAAGATAGAACACTTACCATGAGCTGACAACATTTGAGCGGATCAGCTCGCCAGGATGGCGAGAACATTGGGAACCTGTGACACAAGGAAAGTCACGTCGATAGAATTGGGGCATGGTAGTGTGTACAAAGAAAAGGAGGTTATGGCGATTGACGCAAAGGAGGATAGGCGAGCACCAATTCGGGGGACCCTCGATAAGGTGATTGTGGGAGATACATGATTATTGACTAAGGAAGCCAGGACGGCAGCACGGTTTTATTTGATGATTAGAAAACTTTATAAGAGGTCGCGATTCGGCCCATACTTGAAGTGTTTGTCGAAGGAGCAAGGGTTCGAGGTGCTGCGGGAAATACACGAAGGATACTGTGGTGATCATGCAAAAAGCAGAGCACTAGTGGGGATAACATTGCGAGCTGGTTTATTTTGGCCAGGAATGAGAAGTATGGCGGGCGAGCTCGTTATGACCTGCTGGAAATGTTAGATGCACGCGCCTGTTATTCATGTGCCCATAGAGGATATGATGATTATGAGCTCTCCTTGCCCCTTTGCGTAGTGGGCGATCGATATTTTAGGTCCCTTCCCAAGAACACCCGGCAACAAACAACACTTGGTGGTCGGGTGGACTACTTTATGAAGTGGGTGGAGGCCGAGGCTGTGACGGGCATCGATAAGCAGAATATCATGGATTTTATTTTTAACAGTATTTTTTTGCAGGTATGGCATTCCACGGGTGCTGGTCTCAGATAATGGAACCTAATTTAATTGGGAGATGATCCAAGAATGGTTCAAACAATGGGATGAAGCAGGGATTTGCCTCTATAACACATCCTCAAGCTAATGGACAAGTTGAAGTTACTAACCATATTATCGTGCAGGGGATTAAATTACGACTAGAGAAAGCAGGGGGACTTTGGCATGAGGAGCTCGCATCCATCTTATGGGCTTATCGAACAACCCCACGAACTACTACTGGGGAATCACCTTTTAGCCTAGTCTATGGAATGGAAGATGTTATCCCAGCAGAAATAGTTGGAGAATCATATCGGCTATCAACATTCAACGAAGAACAAAACGAGCGCCTAGCCAAAGGAGCTATCGAAACAACTGATGAGATACGCGATAAGGCCGCAACACGTGTGGAAAGATACAAACAAAGAATCCAGGCGGCCTTTAACATAAAAGTAAAACGATGATACTTCAAGGTCGGCAACCTCGTCAAGAAGCGGGCTGATGCAATCTACACAACTAAGAAGCTGAATCCAAGCTGACCATTCAAGGTCACCAAAGTATTACAAGGGGGATCATACATGGTTGTTTTGCATTTAATTGTGGTGTTTTTCTCGTGTTTTTAATTAGGATTTTATGTTGATTTTAGTAGTTTTTAATCGAGTTTCGTTAGGTTTTTCGTTTGTTTTGTCGTTTTATTGTTTTTTATGTTTCTTGTTAATTTTATATTTAATTTGGTTAAATATTCCGATTAACTTGAGTTTTGTGGTAAATCATGGTTTTTATGGTTTAAATTCCTATTTTATAGGTGAATGCATCGAGGCCCGAAAACTAAACCGAGCCGACGCGAGCCAAGCATGCCCGCGCGCAGCTGCCGAGACCTATCGGCATCTGTTGAGTGCTGCCGAGCATGCCCGTACGCAGCTACCGAGACCTGCCGGCAGCTGCCAAGCGGTCCCACCGAGAGTGGCCGAGAGCTTCCGAGAGCACCGAGCGCTGCTGAATCGACTGCCGAGAGCCGTCGATCGACTGCCAAGCATTTGAATCGATTGCTCGACAGTGTGTTTCCGCCCACGCCCGTCCTGCCAAGAGCTGTCGATAGACTGCCGTGCTAGTCAATCGACTGCGCGCCATGCCTGTAGAGTCCTGCGCGCACTTTTCGACAGCTGCCGACAGCGGCCGGCCACTCCCGCCCAGCGCCGATCCATCTCGGCCCATGTCGAGCACTTTACATATTTGTCGAGCCAATCGAGCCCAACTCGACCCAAATGGTCTAGAATGACCATTTTGGGTCAAAATTGGTCAAGCATAAGACATCCAAGCTTACAAGTGATAATTGACCAATTCACCCCTATTACCTTGTATAAATAGACCTATCTCTCATTTTGTAAAGACACCTCCTCCCAACCCAAGCTTGGGTTTGGGATTTTTTCTCTCTAGCTCTTAGACTAAAATTTCAAGCTTTTTACCTTGGGTTTGTAAGCTCAAGAAGGATTCAAGTACTCCCTTGGATTTTTAATTCCTTGCAATTTCAATCAAGTTTTTGGATTCTCTCTTTAATTCTAGTAAGATTTCTTTCAATTTCATGCTTTGTTCTTCATTTATTTTATGCCTTTTGCCTTAGGTATTAGAATTTGTGCTTGATCTTGTGAATCATCTATAGAATCTAGTTGAGTGACACATCTAGATCATAGATTGAGGCCTAGATCGTTTAATTTCATGTAATTTCATATGTTTCATGCATTCTCTTCATTTTTATGCTTTTTGTCTTAGCACCTTGAATTCATGTTAGATCTTAAGAATTGGCTATGGAATCTAGATGAGTGACACGTCTAGATCATAGATCGGGTCTTGGATCGTCTTGATTTTGAGTTTTTCACATGCTTTAGTTTGAATCTTATTTTCATGCATAGTTTTAGGTTGAATCTTAGATCTACTCTTTGTTGCTTGTTATTTTTCATAAAGTTTTAAACTTTCATGTCAACTTTCATTGCTCTTTCTATCCATGTTTTCAATTTTTGCTAATTTGCATTATTTGAGTTTTTATGCATAGTTTTACCTTGTGCTTGCATGTTTGTACTTGGTTAAACATTGCATTTTCTTGCTTATTTTCATTATTGCTTTGCATTTCCATATTGAGGCATATGACGAGGCATCCGACCAACATGCAATTTCAATTTTTAGGATAGTTTAGCTAGTTTATTTGCTTTATTTTCATTTTTCTTCACTTTTCCAAGCTTGAAACACATTGGATCCTTCAATTGAATTGATATCCGATAATACCAAGCCATGAACCCTTTGATATAATTCAACACCACTAAAACTCTTCTAACAGTGCTCAAAGATGCAAAGGGAAAAGCTTTACCAAGAAGCTGGAATGTCTGCCACTTGAAGAAGTTCTATGACTAGCTCTCCGGACAATAGGCTCGTACTTTACACAACTTTATCTTTACTTATTTCTATCATGAACCGACGCTCCCTTAGGTCGGCGGTGAATTCATACCTTTGTCGCACTTTTTACCCACTATGGGTTGGTACTTATCAATAATGAATAAAGGGTTTCTCATTATGACAATATATGCGTTCTATGATTTCTTTTATGAATATGGTTAAATCTCGATGCTTTTATCAGGTCGGCGATGGAGTTTCTGGGCAAGAAAATGGATGGTTTTGTGTGAGAACATGTTTGATTTACATGTTCTCGCATATCATTTAGTATGTTTGGTTTACATATTCTGGGATGTTTTGGAGAGGGGAGGCATGTTTGACTTACATATTTCTCCTTAGTTTTTGTGTTCTATTTACATGTGTTGTGTCCGGTCTTATGTTGGTTCTATCTGGTCTTATGTGATTTGTATAGGTGGTTTGTTTGGTTTTATGAGGAAACATGTTTGATTTACATGTTTTTGCATATCCTTGAGTATGTTTGGTTTACATATTCTGGGATGTTTTGGAAAGGAGATATGTTTGATTTACATATTTCCTTCAAATACGAACATGTTTGTTTTACATGTTACTCGAGCATGTTTGATTTACATGTTGCTCTTTGTGATCCCCATACGTTCAAATTTGATCTCTCAATTTATAGCTTGCATACAACATATCTAGGAACCTTGATGACAGGTTGTTTTTGCTTTTATTGCAATAACTTGGGGGACTAAGTATAATCTTGGTTGTCTCTAGTTTACTCCCAGTATGATTAGACGACCTACCTAATCTTTGGTTCATATTATTCATGGTCAAGTATGGTCTTGCTAATGATATTGGGGATGTATTTCTACAACCATTTTATGGCAGTTTTGTGTTAGATTGGATTACGTGAACTCTATGATAAAACTAAGTCATAGCAGAAATCAAGTTTATACACGGTCACTTATATATCAAAGGAAGCAAATGTTGAATTATAGGAAAGCTGAATGAATCAAGCCGGATTACAGTCGGATACCAGCTCGTCCACAGGGGCTTCTATCTCAGTAGCAAGTCCAGCTTTCAAGATGGCATCACCCTTGCAGGGGATCCACCACTTAGCTTTTACGGGCTGGCTCCTGTCACCCTTCCAGAATGAGAAATTAGGAAGCTCAGCGTTCATGGTTTTCACTTCTGGCTCGAACTAGATGTTGGCTGCAGTAAGTTGAGCCTTGGACCATTCAATAGTGAAGTTGAACCATTCTTGAGCTCCTCTTCCCATTTTGCCCAATTAGTGTGTTGTATTCTAGTACTTGTTCAGCAGCTCATTCCTATATGCATCTGTGAACTTCTTGCCCACATCACTCTTCAAAACGTGCGGCAACCTTCAATCAGCCCCTCTTTCCGACCCTCAGCTTTTCCTTCAACAACTCCTTATTCACGAGATAAACGAACTGCACCTTCCATCTTCTCTTGATTTCTCTGCAACTGTCCCTCCAACTCCATCAGGCGACCTCCCAGTTGGGTGGCTTCACCCCTCATGGTTTCCAGCTCGCTCTTAGTGACATTGAGCTCTTCTTCCTGGGCTGTCAAATAGCGACGTGATTCATCTAACTCTCCTTGTGTTAAAGATAGTTGTTGAGTTTATTTTTCTGCTTGAGCCGCCAGCTCGTCACAGGTTTTTTTATAGCTCGCGTTCAGGGGTCGTTATTGATAAATGGTTGGAAGTCACAGCCATCAAAGGTTTTAACTATATTACGAGGAAGTAACAAGAGAATGTTATATATTGGATATGTTATATTGTGCTGAGGTATAATATTTTGGAGATATTAAGTTACCTGGGTCATTGCGTATTTGTGAAGAAGAGATTTGATCTCGTTGGCACCACCACATTGAGCTAGACTCTTCTCCAAATCGGGGGGACTTGAAGCAGAAGCAGAAGATGCCTTTTGGAAACGTCGGCATTTGGGAGTTGGGGATGCTTGTTGTGAGGGAGTTCGCTCGCTGAATTTTCTTTTCCCTTTTCCCTTATTAAGCACCTCTCAAAGAGTCATGCGCTCCTCAGGGTCAGCAGGCTCTTCTCGTCCATCTTTAGAAGCCATGGCGAGATCTAGCTCTTCATCTGGGATCAGGCTGGACAGTGGTACCTCCCTCAGGGCTCGATGATAAGCAGCTGGCAATAATATCATCTGTGTAAAAAAAAGCAAATAAATTAATTTACTCTATCGTGGGGGTGAAGTTAAAGGAATTTGCGATATCTCGGAAACCTACCGAAATCAGATCTGGTTAACTCTGTAGGTCATTGGCTAAGACCTACAAACCTGAAAACACTCTCCGAATTTATAAGCCTCATTACATTATTGGGTGTCTTACTCCAGTTGTCAATGAGGTCGGAGTATTATTGGAAAAGTGCAGGCTAACTTTTCACGGAGGGTATTGAGTCTTGTTCAGGAGTTGAGTCCTGCCACTCGATGTAAAAAGGCCAGGCTTCGGGATTGTAAAGAAAGAAGAAATTAACTCGCCACTCGTGGACTTTTGATGAGGGGTTTACCAAGAAATGTTTTTTATGGCGCGAAGAGAGGTAGAAGGAACCTTTTTGGTTCTTTATTTGAAAGCAAAAATGAAAGAAATCTATATCGGGCTCTACGTTAAAGTAATTACAAAGAATTATATATCCAACTAAGAATCTGGGGTTGGGAGTCATCTGCAAAAGTGCGACCTTATACTTCATAGATATAGCTATCAGGAAAGGATGAACAGGGAATCTGAAGCCCGCTTTCAGGCGTTCCTCGAAGAGGGTTATGTGATTAAAAGGGGGGTTTGCTGGATTAGTTTGAAGAATGTTAGGATAAGCTACTTTGATGGTATTAGAAAGGTTAATAGATTCTATAAACTCTTTAAGGTTGCTCCGATTAGGGAGCACCCAATGATTTTGTGCGGCTATCCTGGAAGCTTGCGGAAGTACGGGCAGGTTGGCATGAGCCAACGGAGGTACTACGGTTACTAGGTTGGCAAGTATCATGTTCAGAGGTTGAAGGCATTTCAGGTTCTACTGTAGGGATACCTTCAGGAATCTATTCGGTTAAGGCTCTAGTCTGAGCCTTGAGTTCGGTCCAAGGAATATCTCCCTTCAGTTCGTTGGCGAGATGGGGTGGGAGTCTGGGTGCGCTTCTTTTCCCAATAGGTCATTTGAGAGGAATTTCTGCTGATTCGGTATCAGAGGATAAATCTGGGTTTGAAAGGTTAGGGTTTTGGGAATCGGAGTTGGGTGAGGCTATGTTCATCATCAATCAGTCATATAATGGGGAGGGGACAGACAGAAAAATTAAACCCAGCAACACAGCAATTAACGGCAAAAATTAGAGTAATTATTATCAAAATAAGGGATTAGGGAGACTTACTCATCATTTTGATCGGCAGATTTGGTGCAGATTTATTGTGTTTCGTAATTTCTTGCAGAAATTTGCAAGGAGCTTTTGAAGAAGAAAATGGCGTGACTTTGCTCTTGTTTTGTGTAAATGAAGATAAATGAACACGAAGGGTTATTTTGTGTTGGGTGGCGTAAAAATTGAAAAGACAGAAAGCTTTTTCAACAGGTGGAAAGTTGGTAGGGTTTTATTATGGGTTGATTCGAACTTTTTGCACCTACTTTTATTTAAAGTTGTCGATTTTAAAAAGCTCGCCCGCAAGAGTACGGGATCACTTGTAGGTGGATAAGTTGACTCGTGTCGATCTAAAAGGAAGACTAGATTCGGAAGTTTGTTTTGTGTTAGGTTTAACGAATAAGAAAATAAAAAAAAATAATCTAACACACGAGAGTTTTAAGAACTAAAATTAATTAGATCTAATTAAATCTAGATTATCTAAGTTATGAACTAATTAATTAAGTCTAGAGATTATTTAAACTAAGAATTAATTATCTAAAACTAAGATTAAATTATCTAAGAGCAATTAAATTTAGAATTCATTTAAATTAATTAAAAGGCTTTTAAAATGATTTTAAGAAAACTAGGGTTCTAGAGCTTTGATTCATCTCCACGACCTCCTGGGAAAACCCAATTGATGGTTCACAACGAATCTAGGCTCTAGACCCATTATATCTAGCTACCAATAATCATCAATCTCAACATTACAATCCCAACACAATCATAATCACAGTTCGTCATGGAAATAATAATTATTCTAAGAGATTTAATTAAACTAATTGAAAGCATGTGAACTAAATTAAAGAGTATAAGAGATAAGTACTTACAAATTAAACTATGACAAACAGCAGCGTTTTGGTGAAGAAAGCTTGAATCTAAATTAATCTAAAGTCTAAGAATCCAAAACTAAGAATTATTAAGAGAAACTAAGAAATCAAAGGGCACTTGTTGGGGTTGTCAGCCCCTAAGAGGCCTTAAAACCCTAGAAATATGATATTATATGTTGAAAAACGAAATACATAGGGTATTTATAGTTTTGGGAAGTCTTGGGCAGTAAGAAATCCTAAAAATCACGATTCCGGGTCGTCGCATCGACCGTGCGTCAACCGACGCGTTTGGGATCAACGCATTAGAGAGTTCGTGGGCATTGGCGTCGATAAAGGCTACTATAATGGTTCTTGCGTCGACCGACGTACACTGGTCGACGCGGGCGGACTGGTCGGCAGGTGTGCGCAGCGCTCGGCAGGGCTGGTCACCAGTGCTCGGCAGGTTGGTCGGCAGTACTCGGCAGGCTTGGTCTGGAGGCTACTATAACGGTTCCAGATGGAATAACTATTATAGAAAGTCGGCAGCTTCAAATTATTCAAATCGCGGCCCGTTTTCGCTGAATCTCTACTCGTACGCCCACCCTTGACTACTTCCAAACTTAAATACTTCAAAATACCTAAAATAAATATAAAATTAATTAATTGTGATTAAATTACAATAAAATAAGTTGGAGATAAGAAAATATGAAAATGTGCTCAATCTATCCAACTTATACCGAAAACAATAAGAAAAATAAACTAAAATACCAATAAAAATCCAGACATTTTCATGCTAATCAACTACCCCACGCTTAATTGGTTTGTTCGTCCTCGAACAAATGATAGTTTCAAAGTATAACAAGAATGAAAATATGCTCAAGTAATGAGTCGTGTCATGCTACATAATTAATTTTGAAAATATAGATACATGCAATGCAACTTCAAATACTCCACCCTTATTATATTGTCGTTCCAAAATCAAATTCATGCATCCTCTCAAAAGGTAATATATATATGGATGTACGCTCAAAGCACTCAGGCATTGCTGCATAGGATGTGTATACACTCAAATAATACAAATGCATATACAATAAACAAGCACCGAAAACCAATCTCTTTTCAATCGCGAATTAAGTGTGTTATCGAACTAAGAATCGGAAAAGGTCTTTCCGGGTTGTAATGTAAGGCTCTTTGGACGGGTATGGAATATATAAGTCGTGTGGCTAACCCACGATCTAACGTGATCAATAACTCACTCAACCTATTCTAATCAAGAAGCAATTTGCTTCACCTCGTACAAAAATAAAAAACCTCACTAAACAATCATAACGCAGTCTTTAAACTTAGGCTATTTCTCAACTCAAAACTCAAACAAACTTTTGCTCGAACCACTTAATATAGAAGCTTATAATATGCTTCTCAAACACAACTCTTGCCTTTCAACATTAGGCTTCAAAATAAAATAAACAATAATAAACAAGCCTTTATAAGCAGATAGGCAATAACTAACACAATTCAACTAGACTCACCATCCTTCTTTTTCTTATTTTTTATCCCCCTTATTATAATTTTTATGGGGTATTCTTTTTTCTTTTTTCCTTTTTTTTCTTTTTCTTTTTTTTTTCTTGTTCGGATGGTGGTCCTAAATTACAAAAGTTCATAAACATCAAAAACTCCTAATAAAATCTCCAAAACACTAATAACCAATAAAAATACGAACTCCTAACCCACGCTTTTAATGGGTTAGTAGGGGTCGACTCAATAAAATCACTCAGGGCTATAGGCATGGATAATTTGGCTATGATTGGCTCATTCAGAATTTATAGTGGCTAAAATATATGGATATGGCCGGAATATGGTTTTTTCTGTGCCTTAACCTCATTTTCAAAATCAACTACACATAACGGTTTCAAAGAGATATCAAATCAAAACTCATTCAAGTACATGCAATGATGATAATCACTCAGGCTACTCACTGGCTTTTTACATGAAAAAGTTTTGAATTGACGATGCTTTTTAGGTTTTGCGAAATCAATTGCGTCCAAGTACCATTTTACAATATATAAATAATAATTTTAAAGAATTATGCACTTATACACGCTCAAAAGACATGAACTTCAAGTCATACATAGTTAACTTTGACAGGCAAGCCATACTAACACAATAACGCGCAGAAATAGCAAACAATCAGGTCAAAATTTTCAAATTTTTGCACAATTTTCAAATATAAATCATACTCGACCATCCCCAAAAAATCCGGCAATATCCTCATTGCCCTAAATATAAAGAAAAGCAAATCAAACGAGGAAAGGAGTAAGGGAACATTTTTGAAAAATAGTCGAGCGGCTCCAAAAAGTGCTTGTGCAATCATCTTTCGTCTCCACGCATGAACAAAAATGTCTTGAAAAAATCTAAAACTCGCGGAAGCAGTCATCGTAGGTGGGAACGTTGTCGGGTCAAAGAGAATTTCGCTCAAACTCGCAAGCCGAGATGGGCTGGGCGTCGCGATGATGGGGCGTCGGTCGACGCGGGCGGTGGCGGGCGTCGACGCTGCGTCCGCATCGGTGCTGGCGTCGATCGACGCGATCCGTGAACCATCGACCATTTTGATTTCTTCGTTCTAATGATTAATCCTTCCTCGATAACACTTCTTCCTGTTTCAAAAACATAACACAAAATGTAAATAGAGAAATAAAAGTAAACTAAAAAGAAATACAAAGGATAGAAAAAATAGCTTGGGTTGCCTCCCCAAAAGCGCTTGTTTAACGTCGAAAGCTCAACGCCTTCTACGGACGATGTTATCCCAGATCCAGAAACAAGTGGCGATCGTGCCAAGCCTTAGTGTTCTCCAATAGTAGGAATGGATGATTAAAATCTCCAAGGCCAACACGGAAAATAAGTCGTAGAAAAATAAAATCCTCAGCTCACTTTGGAGGTCAAAAAAGCGAGTAATCGATTACTACGAACACATCAAAAATCAATCGGGGCACGGGGCGATCATCGACCTTGGGAAAAATTAAGAAGTCCATCGAACAAACAGCAAACCCCTCGAACACCCCGGACTTCTTTATTTCATTGATATCCCCCTCAACAATTTGAAAAATATTTAAATCTATATTCGGGCATAGGGGAGGGGGATTGGAATTCCTCTCAACTAACACGTCTATCACCTCCATCTCAATGTCGACCAAAGCATCAGGTGGCACAGTATGAGGCTCAATAATCTCATCCTTCTCTAAAATTTCGTTCACCACCCTTTTTACATTGGGCATCACATCATCTTTATTCTCATTGAGCTCGAGTAGACTTGAATCTCCAACGTCATGTGGGTTCTCCAGTGGCAACACCTCCTCATTCTCGTCTACAACTTTATCAATTAGCACAGGTGGAACGATCTCAACCAATTCTTCAACGATCTCTTCCTTACAAATATCTCCCAAATGATCGTTCAAGTTTAAATCCTCAATATCTATGGTGGGCTCCACCTCATCGAGAATCGGTAGCTCTGGTTGACATGGAGGTTCGTCCATCTCGTCCGACCTTTTTGCTAAAGAAGCCATTATTTGACCAAGCATTGTCTCGCAATTCTCTATAGTCTTAGATATGTCATGGACCTGTTCAGTCATGCTAGTTACCTGCTCAGTTAGTTCCGCAATTTCGTTCCGTTGACGAATGGTCTCATCTTCTTGATCTTGCTGCCACGCCAAAGATTGATCGTCTGGTTTATATTCTTCATGGCTCGGGTAGTAGGGAATCGAGTCAGGGGAGGCATGACTCGTATAATTCTGGATGGCGATAACATGATCTTGTGGCTTATCGTCAAATGGTACTATACATGTATTCGCCAAATGCCCTCAGCCTCCACAACGATCACATACTACATTAGGTGCGTAGAACTTCCAAATGAATTTATCGTATACTTCATCCCACGTTCGCAAAGAGCCGGGCTCTGCATAATTTAACCATTTTCTTGCTCGATCTTTTAGAGCATAATAGAAGAGTCGCGTCCTCACTTTATCTCTAGTAAGCCCGAGAAGAGGGGGATTTTGGGTGATGTCCTCGTACTTTTGGATGAATTTAAGCTGTTAGGATTTGGTGGTACCGTCGCGCAGCGGAAAACAAAAATTTTTAAATAAACGGAATTTTGAATCGAATTCAAATTGACGATGGCCAAATTTTGTAATCAATTAATTCAAACAATGTTTTAATTGCTTTTAATAAATAGAAACAATTTGATTTTCATAAAATCGAACGAGCATGGTACGTTTCTATAAATCATATATATATAACAATTATATATGTATATATATTAATATATAAAACTTATATTTAATTATATATTATATACACATATATCAAATATCATATATATAATATTAACAAATTATGCATGCATATATATACATTATATAAAGCACACAAAAATATTACACATACTCATAAAGCATGCAAACATGCATTAACCACATACATGTCATACACCATACTTTCATTATGCATGCATATTTATAATATATATATATTTATCAACACAGCATACATTTACACATTCAGCATGKATATATGTTCCATATTACTTACAAGCACACATAGGATAACATGCTACACACAGCATATAACATACGCAGCACAAATATATATATATTCAAACTCTTATATATCATATATGTATACACAGTATATATCATATATATATATGTACTAKTGCAGTCACAGATACCTCACGGACGGCGAAAAMTCCGGCGACGAGGTAGAAGCTCCYGCTAGGCAGCTAGAGTTCCGGCGACGACGTAGCGACAAGCTACGGTAATAGGCTGTCGTGGAGTGGCTTTCGGCAGTCACTGACAGTGGCGGGGTGGCGCTGCGTTCTCGCTGCTGTGTGGCGCTCCGGCAACAGCGATGGTGCACCGGCGTGACAGGCGGAATCCAGCCTGCAGGCGACGACGGTATGACAGCGATTCCGACGTGGCAGGCGACGACGTGTTGAAAGCGTTTCCGGCGTGGCAAGCGACGCAGAGGTAGTAGCGGCGGTCCGGCGAGCGTTCGGACGGCTCCGGCGAATCGGTGTCACACAGCGTATTACCCGACGTACTCGCGACGGAGCACTAGATCCGTCGAGAGATTGAGAACGACGGAAAAATGAGAACCGAACGATTCGGTTTGGCAGCGGCCGGCGGCAAGCGGCGGCGGCCCGGAGGTGGACGGCTGAGAGCTTTAGGCAGCTAGGGTTTTTGTAC
>BMAC01000161.1:231828-247119 GCA_014905375.1 Phtheirospermum japonicum
AACCCTTTGGACTAGGAACAAGTTCGATGAGATTACATTACGTGCGTGCTGGATTATCTCACGGTTCTGCTAGACCAATCCACCGTAATAAAGTAACTTCATCAGGACCATACCTATGCAACAAGTATGGGATAAAAGATATGGAATGCCAACAAGTATAAAATATATTATTAAGAATAAAAACCAATTGTGTTACAAGAGAATGGTCAGACCACAGCCACAAGTTGGCTTGTTGGTCACCTTATTCTAACATTTAAGCGGATCCTCGCTCTGAAGCCCATGAAAAACCGGGAGGTACTTTTGGTCGTACTCGTCAGGATAGTAATTTCGCATTGCGGTGCTTAATGGAATGGCCGTTCGAAAGCCACGCCAATCGGACGTTATACCGTATTCAGACATTCTCTTTTTTATTTTATTTTTTTTATTTTTTTTTGGGTCGTTGAACCTAGGTGTCGAGAGATGTACCTTGCATACACAACACTCAACGCACAAGATTAAATGTACCAGCGGAAGATAATAAAAATGAACAAAAAGAAAAATCACAAACAAATATGAAAGATAAACGAAACAAGTAAAAAAACATAAATAAGGTCACGAAGAGCAAACACAAAAATCACAACCTTTAGCCTTCCCCGGCAACGACGCCAAAATTTTGATTCGAACTTTTTGCACCTACTTTTATCTAAAGTTTTCAATTTTAAGAAGCTCGCCCGCAAGAGTACGGGATCACTTGTAGGTGGGTAAGTTGACTCGTGTCGATCTCAAAGGAAGACTAGATTCGGAAGTTCATTTTGTATTTGATTTAACGAATAAGAAAATAATAAAAATAAATAATCTAACACGCGAACAAGGGGGATTTGTTTGAGAGTTTTAAGAACTAAAATTAATTAAATCTAAATTATCTAAGCTATGAACTAATTAATTAAGTCTAGAGAATATTTAAACTAAGAATTAATTATCTAAAACTAAGACTAAATTATCTAAGAGCAATTAAATTATCTAAGAGCAATTAAATCTAGAACTCATTTAAAAATTAATTAAAAGGCTTTTAAAATGATTTTAAGAAAACTAGGGTTCTAGAGCTTTGATTCGTCTCCACGACCTCCTGGAAAAACCCAATTGATGGTTCACAACGAATCTAGGCTCTAAACCCATTATATCCAGCTACCAATAATCATCAATCTCAACATCACAATCCCAACACAATCATAATCACTGTTCGTCATGGAAATAATAATTATTCTAAGAGATTTAATTAAACTAATTGAAAGCATGTGAACTAAATTAAAGAGCATAAGAGATAAGTACTTACAAATCAAACTATGACAAACAGCAGCGTTTTGGTGAAGAAAGCTTGAATCTAAATTAATCTAAAGTCTAAGAATTTAAAACTAAGAATTATTAAGAGAAACTAAGAAATCAAAGGGCACTCGCTGGGGTTGTCAGCCCCTAAGAGGCCTTAAAACCCTAGAAATATGATATTATATGTTGAAAAATGAAATACATAGGGTATTTATAGTTTTGGGAAGTCTTGGGCAGTAAGAAACCCTAAAAATCACGATTCCGGGTCGTCGCGTCGACCGTCCGTCAACCGACGCATTTGGGATCAACGCAACAGAGAGTTCATGGGCATTGACATCGATAAAGGCTACTATAATGGTTCTTACGTCGACCGACGTAAACTGGTCGACGCGGGCGGACTGGTCAGCAGGTGTGCGCAGCGCTCGGTAGGGCTGGTCGGCAGTGCTCGGCAAGTTGGTCGGCAGTACTCGGCAGGTTGGTCGGCAGTGCTCGGCAGGCTTGGTCTGGAGGCTACTATAATGGTTCCAGATGGAATAACTATTATAGAAAGTCGGCAGCTTCAAATTCTTCATATCGCGGCCCGTTTTCGCTGAATCTCTACTCGTACGCCCACCCTTGACTACTTCCAAACTTAAATACTTCAAAATACCTAAAATAAACATAAAATTAATTAATTATGATTAAATTATGATAAAATAAGTTGGAGATAAGAAAATATGAAAATGTGCTCAATCTATCCAACTTATACTGAAAACAATAAGAAAAATAAATTAAAATACCAATATAAATCCAGACATTTTCATGTTAATCATGGGTCTTTCATTTCTGGGCCCATAGGATTAAATATATTACGAGGAAAGGAGCTGCTGACACGTGTCCGACATGGCACAAAGGCGCATTAATTATCATAAACGAGAAGTGATGGCTAAGGGTTACGTGCTTTTTTCAAAAAAGCATGATTATTTGACCTCGGAGACAACTCATGATTATATTCTACTTGGTTTCCTACCTCATCCAACCAAAATATGGGGGACTAGCTGATACGACATCAAATATTCACGTCGGCAATATGTTGGTATTTATATGGATTTTTAGTAAGTGACCTCATTTCTTAGAAGGTGCAATCCTTCTGGGAGGTAGGCGAGTTGTTTTGAAGGGGAGCGACCTGATGTATAGGAGTGGCGAGCTCTTATACGGGGTAGCGAGCTCTTATGATGTAAGCGTTATTGCACAAGCTTGGCGCTGAGTGGTAGCTCGAGTTTGAGAGCTGGTCTTCATGATTTTGGGCTTTGGCAGACTAGTATGGTCTATTCTATGGGGTCCCGGCGAACTAAAATCTATGGACAGGCTTATTGGCCCATGGCTAATTTGGTAATTCAGCGAGAGTTCTATTATTCATGGGAACTTAACATACAAGAGGAATTCTAATTCTAAATCGGTCATGATAATTATGGTATTATAGTAGGAGAGGGGAACCCAATATTGGAAAGACTTCTCTTATATCTATAAAGAGGACTCAGGTCTCATTCTTTTCTCTCTAAGTTGATTTCACATCCTACGTTTTATTGAGCTCTCACATCTCACTCACGAACTCTCTAACTTAAGCATCGGAGGGCCTACGCCAGGGCCGTCTACCGCCTTGACTTGGGTTTTATTTTGCAGGATCTATCAGGTCTCCAGGAGCTCATTGGAGATCTATCAGGTCGCTGACTTCATATTTAAGATTAGTACCCCATATTCTTTAGACACCAATCTTTTTAGTCGCATCATACATGTGTAAAGTGAATGGAGTAATATTATATATATATATATATATATATATATATATATATATATATATATATATATATATATATATAGAGAGAGAGAGAGAGAGAGAGAGAGAGAGAATAATGCATGACGTTATGCATTATATAATATTATATGTAAATATGCATATGAAGCTTAGTTGGTAAGCTTTGTAAGTCAAGTGCAATGACTTCATAAATAAGTGCCACACATGTTTATACGTGTAATCATACCGTATGTTGTTTTATTCTTGGAATTATCAATAAGCTACTTAAAGTCCGCCAAATGCACAATAAATAGAGTTTTTGTTGGATTTTTTTTGAAAAGGAAGGAAAAATGTTACAGCATAAGATATACAAACAAGTTTAAACATACAAGTATAAGAGCGCGCGCGCACACACACCTTCTCTCCTACGTATCAAATTACAGAGATTTCGAAAGTCCACCGCGAAGACATTCATAAACATAAAAGGAATTATGCAGTGTTCGAGGGTAAGGCTACGACCACCAAAGACCTCCGATTCAATCCATATATAAATCTTGTATGCAAGTTGGCGCACACACACACACACATACACACACACACGCACACACACACACACACACACACACACACACACACACACACACACATATATATATATATATATATATATATATATATGTAATATGTATGTATGTATATGATTAGGTTCAAATGAGAACCATATCTTTATTTGTGAACCTAAGGTCAATTATGGGTCTTAGATCTAACTAAATGGATAGATTAGATTTTGTGTATATTTCGTTGTTTGATTATAAATAGTAGGATTATATAATAAAAGCACTGCTAGTATATATAACTGATGTATTAATAAAGCACTGTGATTGTATAATAAAAGTACTACTAGTATATAATAAAAGTATTAGTTCGTGGGTTCGCAAATAAGGGAGGGTTCTCATTGGAACCCATCCATATATATATGATTAGGATTATGTGAGAACAAAATTTCTAGGTGGGAACTTAGGAACTGCTATATTACATTATATGTGATGCTAATTTAAATTATGAAAAATGTTTTTTATATTTTCACATTGCTATTTTTATGTTCCCTTAATTTTTACTATTATCTTATTAGCATGTACACATAAATAGCATCACATTCCATGTAATATAGAAGGTTTCTAGGTTCCCACACAGGGATTGGTTCCCATATGAACCCACCCCTATATATATATGTATGAGAGAGAGAGAGAGAGAGAGAGAGAGAGAGAGAGAGAGAGAGAGCTTTAAATTGATACTACATCAATATACATATTTCCATGAATCTCTATACGGTGCTTTGCTGATTGGAAGTGAAAATCTCAATACAAGAGCCAATAAGATCGTAGACAACATTATAGAGATAAGGGTACCGTTGGTAAGTATAATCTTATAACTTGTTATTTGACTTGTGATTATATAATTGACATGTTTGAGATGAAATGTTGATTTTTTTTTTTGGTGATTGAAATCTCTTCGTGCTATATATGTGAATTATATGATTCATTGCTGGTATTGTGATGAGATTGAGATATGTGAGTATGATAGGATTGAGATATGTGCTTTATTGATGATATTGTTGTGAAATTGAAATATGAGATCTCTACCGATTATATTGGTGTGAGAATAAGATGTGTAATTATGAAAAATGCATTTATCAAAGATATTGTTATGGCCACTATTGACCTTGTATAAGAATTTTAAAATTTCAAGATAGAGAGTACCGTACGGTCACTTTGAGTTCATTGAACTCACATGTGTATGAATCACAGAGTTCTATGGCCATATTTTGAGATCACGAGTTATTCTCGGCATTAGTCGGTTCATAACAGTAAAAGAATACGGATTGCCACGTGCATTTATATTGTGTTGTAATGTGATGGATGATAATGTTATGTTTTTATGATGTTAAACAACCCGTTATTAGATTTTTCTTACTGAGATTGCAACTCACTAAATGCAATTTTCTTTGTTGTTATAGATAAAAGACTTGTGCAGTTATATCTGAAATCTGGATACATGGATAAAAGGGTCGGTTGGCTGATTCTAGTCTTTTTTCTCTCAGCTCATCATTACCATATCATATAGAGATTTTATATTTCTTTATAAAGGAGTAAATATTTTCGTAATTTTCTATGTATGTGTATACCTATGCAAATTAGTATACTTATTTGGAGTTAATATTGTGAACGTACATAGATATTTAATTTGATAACACGAAGGGTGATCTAAATAAATGCACATTATTGGTATCGTAGTTATACATGTACACAGTTATTAATATCACTTTAATATTATATGAACACACGTTATATGATAAGGGTGTTACACTATTAGTTTTGTGCCACAGAACTACTTCAAAACAACTATTTACATTATTTACAAAAAGAATTGTTCAATTTAAAAGTATGAATATTTATTTGAAAAATATAATTTCAGTTTTCTCTGCACACAACTGACGACCGCACAACAATAGTTGTTGTGAATATCAATAGCTAACAACAAGATGATATTGAGAAATGAGAATAGCTTCAAAATACGAAGATGTATAACATGCATTGAGTGCAAAATACATGGTGCACTCGCCTCTTTGTGTGATGAATATGTAAGTTATGTGTGATTAACATGGATATTATGTAAAATGAATATGATTTTTAGTAAAAACCGTGTTTTATTATGAGTCATATTTATCACAAAAAATCAATGCTCATCAAACAAAATATACATGTCTTCACCACATATATCATACATATTTAGAAGCATACTTTTCACTTTCTCAAGTACAAATTCAATATAAACCATATATATTCATCACACAAAACACATATATTTATCATACACAAACCATGTATATTTATCTTACATAAAATACAATTTTTAATATAATCATATTTATCACACTTAACATCTATATTCTTGCCCAAAACTTATATTAGCGGACAATTATCTTACCACAAAAGCCAGCAAACCCATTAAGAGGTTGTTTGGATTGGGCTTTCTTGAGATTCTTAGTTATGGTATTTAAAATCTTGTTTATTTAGAATTTAGATTATCTTATATTTGATGTCAAATTATGTATTTAAATTGAATAAAATTTTAATACTACATTATATTTAATAATATTGAATTATTTTAATGTAATAATAACATGATAAGAGTGATAGTATAATAATCACCCCTATATATTAATGCAAGATCCTCTTAACTTATGTGTCTGATTCGTATGCTTCGTTTGACAAATAAATTTTTTGGTGCTTCGTTTGCTTATGTGTCATCCGAGCCTAATATCTACCTAATTTAATACTTTTCTTTTTATTGTATCTTACCTAATTTAATTCTTTTATTATATTTTTTCTTATTTAATACTTTTCTTTGATTCTCCTAATTAAAAATATAAATAAGTCATATATAATTAGTAGATAAGATCTAAATTAGTTATTTTAATTAAAAGACAATTAACATATAAAATAAATTTAATTACAAAAAGAGAACTTTATTACGAAAATAATTAAATAAGTTTTATTGATAATAGAATTTAAATTTAAATATTCTATATAGGTAAAATATGAGTTATTTACAATAATATAAGTATGTAACTAAATATTAGTAATGTATTCAATCTAAACATAAAAATATTAAATTATATACTAATAATTAATAAACATTGATTAGACACCAGTACAAAGCGACGCGGGTTGAAAGTATGACATCTTTTAAATATCTCAAAGTATGTAACTAATAATTATTAACGAGTTTATTCTAAATATTAATATATAAAATGATTTAATAATAATTAATAAAATAGATATTAGACACGGGTTAGGATGTGACGCCTTTTGAATTTTTGTAAGTATGTAACTAGAATTATTAATGAATTTGATTTAAACATCAAATACAAAATTACTTAATATTTATAATAATTTAATAAATAGATTAGACATGTACAAGACACGGGTTGAGAATACATTATTTTAATTTTTTTATTTCATATTTAAAATTCAGTAATTATCACAAATATTTTTTATATTTATCTTTTGATAAGTCACGTGTAATACACGGGTGTTAAACAAGTATATATTAATGCAAAATCCTTCTAATCTATGCGTCTGCTTCGTATGTTTCACTTGAATAATAAAAAAATTTGGTACTTCAGTTGCTTATGTGTCATCCGAGCCTAACATATCCATAATTTAATAATTTTCTTTTATTGTATCTTGCCTAATTTAATATTCTCCTTTTTATTATATTTAGCCTAACTTAATAGTTTTCTTTTATTATATTTTGTCTAACTCAATAATTTTTTTATACTCCTAATATAAAAATATAAACAAGTCATATATAATTAGTAGAAAAAATTCTAAATTAATAATAAAATGAGTTAATAATAATTAATTAATATAAATTAGAGACGTGTTGAAAATGTGACATCTTTTAAGTTTTTATTAGTATGTAAATATAATTATAAACTAATTTAATCTAAAATTAAAATATAATATTAATTAATAATTATAATAATTAATAAATTGAACTATGCACGGGTTGAAAACAAATTATTTTAATTTTTTATTTTAAATTTAGAATTTTTTAATTTTAACAAATATTTTTTATATTTAATTTTTATAAATATTGTGTAATACACAGGTGTTAAATTAGTATATACTAATATATTAGTATAAGAGAAGAATTAGATGTAAATATTTATTAATTGAGTATTAAAAATTTGGTTTATAAAATATTCTATAAAACTTTGGAATTTCAATCAATGCATATATTAACTCTTGATTCTCAAATACCGTTATTCAACACAAAAAAGTTATCATGAGCTTATGCTTTTGCTCAATCTTGAAACCTTCGTTTCTGAATGGCGAGCACGATTTCGTTTATCGATTGTCGCCAAACCCTAATATTATCATCAAACACGTTCAATTGTGTACTCTTCGAGCTCATGATAAACATTCTAGTTTCAAGGCCGTGCAATCCGACGGAGTAGGAGTTATTCTCTCCGACGAGACCGTTTCTAAGCGGACCGCCGCGCTCGATGCTGAACCAGAGGTTCAAGCTCATGGAACGAGCAATGGAGCCGCTGGCACTGCAATTGAAGAATCTCATGAAGCCAGAACTCAAATTCGGTTGAAAAAATCAGAAGAAAAGAGAGGAAATGTAGATGAAAGTGATGAAGAAGGTCGGTTCAAACTGAGAAATGGACGAGAGGTTTGTTTAATTGTTTTTCTAGTTTGATTTAGACCTTTTGCGAGTTATTTTTGAAAATTCTCTAGCCTTGGGACGCTATTGACTTGTTATAAATGATTATTGGGAGTTTCAATATGTAGGCAGTGATATGTGAATAAATGCTTATTTTTTACCTACTAAGTTGATAGTTTAATGGTAGGTGTTTGAAGAGAAAGCTTATCTAGTTGGTGTGGCAAGGAAAGGTTATACTGATGGTTCGTTTGGTATAGAGGAATCACTAAGTGAATTGGAGCAGCTAGCTGATACTGCTGGTTTATGTGTTGTTGGTTCTACTTATCAAAAGTAAGTAATCTAGATAATCATGATAATTTGCTTTTTAATTTTTTGATCCAAAAATTTTAGTTTTATGAGAAAATTTAATGATAGTTCTCTAATTGAGGTGATTTTTATATTTACTGCAGACTTGCAACACCAAATCCCAGGACGTACATAGGATCGGGAAAGGTAGCAGAGATCAAGAGTGCAATCCATGCATTTGGTGTCGAGACGGTGATTTTCGATGATGAACTGTCACCAGGGTTGGTTCTTAATAACTTCAAAAGATAATAATTACGTATGCTGTTGATCGTACCATATCTGCCATTTTACAGTTGTTAAGCTGCAGAGTTTTTTATGGTAGTTTAACATCTACCAGTAGGTGCAATAATTAGCGTAGTTTAATTTAACCAAAACTCTGCAATTTGGTTCAACACACAACTTCGTGATTCTTGAGTTTCTATTTTTTTCTTTTCTTTTTGCAATGAAATTTGTATGCTGAAGTAGTTTCTTTTCCGTCTTCTCAATTTGGTCTAATTGTCTTTAAATGTTTGAAGACAGACAGTTGCGGAACTTGGAGAAGACCTTCGGTGGAGATGTTAGGGTGTGTGACCGTACTGCCCTTATCTTGGATATCTTCAACCAGCGAGCAGCCACCCGTGAAGCTTCTTTACAGGTAATTTATCTAAAGGTGAAACCACCTCTTCAAGTGTATATCTCTTCATTGACGCTAACAAGAGAAATTTTACTCTTAAGGTGTCGTTGGCTCAAATGGAATATCAACTACCACGGTTAACAAGAATGTGGAGCCATCTAGAGCGTCAAGCTGGAGGACAGGTGAAGGGTATGGGTGAGAAACAAATCGAAGTTGATAAACGTATCTTACGAGACCAGGTGTGTAACTTACGTCCTGATACTATTGCTTAAGTTTCATACAGTATCTGTAGTTGTGATCCCTCGGGTGCCATCTTTGTCTTTCGGAGGACCGTGGCATCTGAACTGCTTTTTTTTTCTCTCTGATCTTGGATATACAAGTCTGATAAAATTATACCATGCATCCAAGCTACTTATTGGTAGTAGTTTCACTATCATATAACATACTTCTGTATTTTCTTCTGTAAAAAAGCTTGTGGAGTTATATGATTTTTCTCAGAACTGTCAGTTATATTTAGTGTACGCTTGATAAGAAACCAGAATTGATAATGTTGAACAATCAGTTTATACTTATCATTTAATCTGTGACTATGCGTGCTTTCCTATAAAAACACTTTGAATTTTTTGTAGCTTGTGTATGTGGATGAATTTTGCTGCCTGTACGTTTGACTTTCTTGCTTAGTGATTTACATACATGGAATGTTCACTCTTTTTGGAGTTCTCAGATTGGTGCTCTCAAGAAAGAGATAGAGACTGTCCGTAAACATCGCAAGCAGTACAGAACCCGTCGATTTGCTGTACCCGTCCCAGTTGTATCTTTGGTAAGAAAATACTCTTTGTTTCTCTACTTGGTAGCGGATTATATCAGACACACATGTTTGTCTACAAATAGCAGCTCCATTTTTCAATACTTTCCAGCTAGAAATTGCTTAGTGTCGCAGAAGATGTTAAAATTAAATATGAATAGTCATTCCTATTGATTCCTATCGGGTAATTCAAAAAGGTTTTGTTGGTGGCGACATGTACGATTATTTCTAGGATTAATGAGATTCCTAGAAAAGTTGTAATTCCTTTTCATTTACCAAGTAATATGATCTTGAAACAACTATGCAGTTTAAGAGGAAGTTAACTTTAAATAATACTTTTTACAATTGGTTGTGTATGCTACTTCATATTGATTCAATTAACTTTTAGCGTTGACTCTTATGATTTAATATTTGTCCAGACTTTAAAATGAGAGAGAATGAGTTTCAAACTTAAATTGTTCAGGTTGGGTACACAAATGCTGGAAAGAGTACACTCTTAAACCGATTGACTGGAGCTAAAGTACTTGCTGAGGACAAGCTATTTGCAACACTTGATCCTACTACAAGAAGGGTGCAGGCAAGTATAATAATGTCACTATAGAAGCTTGTTCCCTTGAATTCCAGGGATGTTTGATCTCATAGTCTTTAGATTATTTCTTTCAATAATAGTATATCATTATTCTGTGTAGTTTTGGGGAATTGATCTTGACTAGCATCCCTTTAGCACCTGAAAGTAAGGAATATGTGTTTTTTCATTAGGTTTCGAAGGAGAACATAAAGGAAATGGTTGTAGGAGTACAATTTTGAGAATTGTTTAGAGCAATTTGTCATGTAGTTTACATCTTTTTTGTCTAATATATGCCTGTTCTTGTCCGAAAGAGAAATATAATGAAATTTAGTATTCAATCGTGTTTCTTTCATTTTCTTTTTATACTTTCCTCCTCTAAACCCTGGGTCCAAAGATATTCATGATTTGCAAATGGGTCACAAATAACCTTTTACTAACAATGTAAAGTTCTTTTTGGCATGCCGTAAATGTGAGCAATTGCTTTGTTTTCTTTTGTCTAGACGAAGAATGGGAAGGAGTTTCTTTTAACTGACACGGTTGGCTTCATTCAGAAGTTACCAACAACACTGGTATGAACATTTCTTACTCCAGATATTTCATGGTTGTTCCCAGTTACTAGCGTACATTTTATTTTAATTGATTTCTCAACACAGTTAATTTATATATCCGATGATTCAGAATCAGATCCTTAATCTTCATGTGATCTTTTTTCTTGTTGTAGGTAGCTGCTTTTAGGGCAACGCTCGAAGAAATATCTGAGTCATCGCTTCTGGTGCATGTGGTGGATATCAGGTATTGATCGGACCATTTCAAATATTGGGTAGTAATCACGACTGTACAGCTTCTAATTACATTATGCTATTTCTTCGATCAGCCATCCACTAGCAGAGCAACAGATTGAAGCGGTGGATAAAGTTCTTTCAGAACTGGATACATCGTCGATCCCAAAGTTAATTGTGTGGAACAAGGTATTTAAAGTTATCTATTGTTTCTAATTTTGTATATCAGGACAATAGTTGACATTTGGCTGATTAGTTATGCAAAAGTTGTTCAGGATATGGGATGTGATGCAGATTAACTGCATCAAATTCACTAAAAGTAAAACAGAAAAAAAAAAAAAAAAAAGAACAAAAACAAGAGATTTAGTCTAAGAGGGAGCGACTTTTTTGCCCTTTTAGGCAATAGAAAACTCTCTTTTACCCACAAGTTAAGAAAACATCTTTTCTACCCATTTTGCCTTATGGAAAGACTAAAGCAACCCCAAACTTGTGTACACTGCTCGCCCATACATTTACAACCTCTCGGTCCAAACTTAAGACTAAAAGTTATTTTAACACCTCTCGCCCCAACATTTACAACCTCTTGTCCACACTTAAAACTTAAGACTAAAAGTTATTTTAACACTTCTCGCTGTAAATGACACTTCTCGGCCCAAACTTGTGTACACTGCTCGCTCCAAACATTTACAACCACTTGGTGCAAACTCAAGACAAAAGTTATTTTAACACCTCTCGCTAACTTATGACCAACAGAGATTGGGGTGAGCGGTGTACACAAGTTTGGGACGAGAAGTATACACAAGTTTGGGCGAGAAGTGTTGTTTGGAGCGAGAGATGTTAAAATAAAAATTTGAAAACATCTCGTTTCTACCGAAAAAGTGGAAAACAATTCATTAGTTTCGAACAATTTAACATAATTAATCACAAAATAATCACACCCATCACATTATTCAACCATAATTTATGAAAAAAAGCCAAATTTCGCGTCGGCCTTCTCAGGTGTGCCGGTATTATTTTTTCGCCCAGAACAAGGCATTTTTTTTCCGTCGGAGAGGATGACTAAGCTTTGAGAAAAGGAGTTTTTGTTTGAGGGCTTGGTTGATTTCTTTTGTTTGGGTCGATCTCACTCTTTCAGCCAGTATTATTATTCCGTTCAGAACTAGGCATTTTTTCGCCAGAGAAGATGGCTAAGCTTGGAGAGAGGAGTTTGTGTTTGAGGGTTTGGTTCAATTTGTTTTGTTTGGGTTGATTTCACTCTTTTACAACTAAGGACATTTCAGACTTTTTCCACTTCAAAATAGTTAGTAAACATGTTTTGTTCACTCATGGGTATAAAAGATTTTTCTTATCTCTAAATGAGCATTTTCTATCATTTCCTCTTTAGTCTAATAACAAAAACCCTAACTATCTTTCAGAATTACAAATCCCTTAATATTTATTTGTTTTCATTTTACAAATTGCACCGTCAATGGGGGATATTTGTATTTATTTTTTGGCCCAAATTTTATATGTAGTTTTTGTAATTATAACGGTTTGTAATTGATTTCTTCCACTGGTAATCCTGTACAATGATTGAATCTGCTTGTCTCTTCCTTAATTGTGGATTGATGATTTAGATCATCAAAGGAATGTAGGTGGAACCACGTTATAATTGCTTGACGCATAATTTCACAGGTTGATAATGCACGGGACCCTGAAAAAATAAAGTCCGAAGCTCAGGAAAACGAAGATGTCATCTGCATATCTGCTTTAACTGGTGAAGGGCTAGATGATTTCTGCAATGCAGTTCAAGAAAAACTAAAGGTGCTTCTGGATGTTCTTTCATAAATTGGAAATTCGTATTCTTATCTGTTCCTCGTCTTTTCTAGGGGAGATTTTTGTGCGTAAAATCACTTCTTTTTTTCCTAATAGGATACAATGGTGTGGGTGGAAGCTTTGATTCCCTTTGAGAAAGGGGAAATCCTAAGCACTATACATCATGTTGGCATGGTTGAAAAAATTGTAAGCATTTTTCCTTTTTCATTCTTTTTTTTTTTTCTCTTTTTTGAATAATCTAGCTTTCAAAATTATAGTGACCCCCCACTTAAATTTCTACAAAAACCCCACTAAGGGTGCAAATCGTGTAATACGAACAAGTATCACGGTGCAATTGTATTTTTTAAAGAATTTAACTTTTTTGTAATTAGGCTAAAGCTCGGATAGTTTTTGCAATTACCCTTTTTTTCTTTTGATAGGAATATGTAGAGAATGGAGCTCTGGTCCGAGCTCATGTTCCACTGCGTTTCGCAAGGCTTCTCACTCCAATGAGACAAACATTTGTGTCTTAGTTTCCTTCCAAGTCATTCAAAGACAACTCTCTATCTTTGTGAATATAGCTAGTTGTTTGGAGTGTTCTCTCTCTTTTGAGTGGTACCACGTTTTCTATCTTTATTGTAAAAACCATTCTTGTACATTATAAGGGATTTAGGGCATACTTCATTTAAGTTGGTACAATTGAAAGAAATTAGATTCATTTCTATGTGCGGTCACATGATAAAGAAGTTAATTTCTAGTATCACACTAATTAAGAAAGAGAATTGATATGAGTCCACATTTATTTCGAGCTAGTAAAATTGCCTTGAGCTAGCTCGAGGAACGCACCACATTAACTTGTAGACGCATCGACTGTAGAGTTGCACGTGCACTAGTGTTGAGCAGCGCTTGGACCAAGCTTGACACATGTTGTTGAGTTGCAGAAGCCTACTGTGTCCTGACGCATAAGCAGGCATTGAACATGCAGGGTCGAGTTGCATAAGCTTATTGTGTCCCGACGCATACGCACAAGCATTGAACATGCACGGGCAAGGTTGACCTAGACAGGCACGGGTGTTAAACCATGGGGCTGACCTAGACAGGCACAAGGGGGCCGAGTCGACCCACCCATTGCGCCCAGCGCGCTGTCGAGCCTTAGTGCAGTCGGACCTAGACAGGCACAAGTAGCATTGTCAAACGGTCGGCCCGCCGCGGGCTGGCTCAAAATGTGGCGGGCGCGGGCCAGCTCGTTTTTTCGCGGGCCTGGAAAACTAAAGTCCGCGGTCCGCCCACGGGCCAACGGGTCGGACCGCGGGCTAGCCCGTGTAATTTTTTTTATTTTAAAAATTATAAAAAATAAAATTAAAAATTTAAAAATATTATTATAATATTTAAAGTATTATAACGGGCTCATAGAAAATAAAAGAATACAAATATACCTTCAAATTTAACCAATATAAATTATAATAATAATTATAATAAAATATAAAAAATTAAAATTAAAAAAAAGGGTCAGCCCGCTCTGGCCGCGGTCTTGACGGAGCGGGCCAAAAAAGCCCACGATTAAACGGGTTGCGAGATGGCAGTCCAAGCCCGCCCGTTTACGCGGGCTGACGGGCCAGCCCGTGAGCTTTGGCCCGTTTTGACAGTACTAGGCACAAGGGGCCGACTCGACCCGCCCATTGCGCCCAGCATGTTGTCGAGCCTTCTTTGCGGAAGGCATGTTGAGCCGACCATCGTCGATAAGCATGTTGTCGAACTTTTCTCGCAGATATGCCATGTAGGTGGCCTCCCCTTCCTCCCGGGCTGTTGAACCGCATTGTCCGCGCAACTCCATCTGCTGCAACAACCACATGGTTGAGCCGACTCGAACCTGGGTGCCGACCTGTGCCCGACTGCCAAATTTCTTCGCCTACACAACACTTCACGTTACAACAACCACATGGCCGAGTCGACCCGTGTTAAGGTGCCCGATTAGAGTGTACACTTGCCAAACCGCTTCGCCCACGCCTCTTTGCTCGTTGTGCAAATCACGCAGTCGAGTGACCCTACAACTACGGGCTAACGAGTACGACT
>BMAC01000161.1:254173-276323 GCA_014905375.1 Phtheirospermum japonicum
TATATATATATATAAATCACGATCCCCATAGAGATATGATGTAACCACAGGTATAAGATGCATTCTCAGTTCTTTGAAATTATAACATCTATTATGGGAGAGTACATATCCCCATAGTCATTTTCAGGGCGTATTGAGAAACTTTGTGTTTCAAGTATAGATTTGCATCTCATGGCTTTATTTTTCTCATTGCTCTTTCTGAAAAAACTTTGTTATGTCCTACATGCTTTACACTTGGTGAGGTTAGCACTACCAGACCAAACACTTGTTTGTTGTAAGTAAATTTAGTTCTACCTGGATTGATTCTTTAGAATTAGGTCAATTTGCTCAATATTGACATTTCAATAGAGCGTGGTTCGATACTATCATCAGTGTGTGTGGGAGATCTTTCCATCAACTCATATAAACTCACATTGTACATTGAGATTTTTTTATTCTCTGAAATCAGATTAAACATTGGAGCGTCCTCCAGTAATGATTCATGGACATAAGTATAATCAGAGATAATCTCATGAGAGTCATTATCTTCATTGATGAATAATTGAATTTGTGCCATACGTGCCCTCTATTCCTTGGGCGAGTATTGATCGAACCAAGTGACCTCCCCCTGTTCCTTTTGGGATTCACGACCTCAACCACACCTCCACTAAGTATGGTTGCAATATCTTAATTTGTGACATTGTGCCTCTTATGGGGTCTTTAACCTTGCAGACATATTTGCAGCTGTTATATATATGATCTCGTCACTTTAGAAATTGAGTCTTATGTACTTTGAAAATTAATTGTTCACTTTACTTTACTTTCACGTTACATTGTGAAATGTAGGGATCATAATGAGACATAGTATGAAACTATTCCTGTCATTCCATTAGAAAATGATTTTTCTTATCTCCCCCTAACGACATGAAGATTGTCTCGTTTGAGTGACAAATTCGCTAACTTAGCGATAAAGAGATCGTCTGTTAAAGGTTTTAAATAGCGAATGATTGTTGGAGGTTCATATCCAACATAAATACTTAATCGTCTTTGAAAACCCATAGAATGTGTTGTGGGGGCACAATAGGCACATATACTGCCTAATCAAATATGCGTAGATATGAGTTATCAAACTTATATCCAGTTACCAACTGGTACACAAAATATTTGGTTAGCAGGAGTTCATAAACGAATAAGTAAGAGTTGCGTACAATATTGCATAACCCTGTGCAAAGACAAATGAGTGCACATAAATATTGTCTTAGTCACCATCTATATTCTTTTTGACGGTGTCTTCTTTGAGACCTTATTGTATATGTACATTAGGGTACAAGATCCAGTACATCGATCTTTATTAAAATGCAATAGACATCAAGTAGTTTTGATGTAAACTCTCTAATATTATGAGATTGGGTGTTTTATAAGGGTGGCGAGTCCTCAGTCATATTAAATGTGCTAGAAATCTTTCAAATGCAACATTTTTATGGACAATACGTGCTGAAGCATCGACCAAATTTATAAAATACTTGAATGATACGCATTTTGAATGGTCATGTCCACATGTATCACCAATTATCAATTATAAGAATGAAATATTATACTTTGTATCTTTAGCAAATGCAGGTCTCAATCATACAATTTTGCTAATGAACAAGTTTTGAGAAAATGAGTGATGTATCTTTGAGATATGAATGTATGTAGTTCTCCTAGTACTTTAGAACGCACTATCTATAATTGAACAGCATTAGTTCGACACTATACTGTGCATCAAATTCCTATCTCATTTTATGTTTCACTCAAAATAAAAGATGTTCATTTAATTTCTTATAATATGGACCATCATATCACGATGACCAAAGAATCCATGTCAGTCGTGTCAAAACTTGAATGAGTCAGTGTCCAAAAGTTCTTTGTTGGTTATAACTTATGATTTAATAATCAAAAAGTAGTAAAGTAAAATTACTAGATTGACTCTAAAACGTGCTTTCTTCCACATAAATTAAAGGTATAGTTCCATTCTCAAAATGTGATTCTTAATGATAATCATCAACATGAATATCATCAAACCGAACAAGGTTCGTACGCTCTTGGTCCATAATGAGCTTTTATGACTTTAATTAATGTGCCACCAGGCATCAAGACTTTGTCACATATAAATATCAATTAAGTGAATAATTGTCTATTCCTTGACAAATTCTCACATTCCTCCAGAGATGAATGAAATACTTTCCATTCTAATATTTTACATTATATCTAATAATTTTCTCATGAACCTTGTATGTGAATGTGTGGTAAATAAACTCAAGTACATCCAATGCTTTAGAATGAAATACAAAATTTACCAATAAGCCAAAAATAATTAAATCAGGCCACATCACATAAATTTAACTCAAAATAAACTTTAAGACCAAATACAATAGTCTAATATGAATGATTGATTATACTTTCATCAATCAAAATAGAAGATATCCGTTGACTAAGCAAGGTTATTGGGAGAACTGTTACATATCTTACCTTGTGGTTCATTCTTCCCACATAAGTAGGGATATCCAATAAATATCACGAACTCTTTACTTGTCTTACCCTGTGGTTCATTCTTCCCACATAGGTAGGGATCAAAATGTCTATTCCCCTTTACTTTGAGGTTATTTCCACTATTCATATCGATCCTAGTTAGCCTCAAGAAATTTCTTTATCCGGAGGTCTAACATTGGTGATTTGCATGTTTTTGTACGTATTTTTGTTACCATTATGTGTCGCGCTTGTATGTGTTTTATTTTGCTTTTATGTGTATTAGGATTCGTTTGGCCGATTTTATTAGTTTTAGGTTTTCGTAACTTTTGTGCGGTTTTCATTGGATTTTCGTTTATTTCTACTCGTTTTTGTCTTTATGGCTGTAGGATGACCGAAGCGGTCCCGTGCACGCTCAGGACATCCCGTTCGACTCGGCTTAGAACAAGCAAGCAAGGGAACACAGTGCAAACGAGGAGCGACAACTGACAGACGTTTAGAGCGGAAATGAGAAAATGAGCCGGAACTGCCAGTCAGTCGATAGACTGGAGATTAGTCGGTCGACTGAACCTCGTGGAAATCGACTGCTCGGCAATGTGTTTTGCGATTTTTGGGCATAGCAGTCGATCGACTGACACGCAAATTTTTGACCCATTTTGACGTTTTTGCCCCTGCATTTTTGTATAAAAAGCTAGCACTTTCCCCCACATACCTTATCCTCCCTTGGCTGATTTTGAACCCCATTCAATCTCTTCCAAGCTCATTTTCACTATTCCATTGCAAACCCTAGATATAATTCTTGGTTAGTTAGTTTAATTTAGCTTACTTAATTAGTTAGTTACTAGTTATTCATAAGTGTTGGAGAAGGTGATATCTCTCTAATTTGTGGATTTTATTTTATGAAGTTGCTCTTGGTGTTTTGAAGATTGTAAGCCACATTTGAAGCTTTCGTTTGGAGTACAAATTGGTAGTAATATTTCCCCTTCATATTGTTGTTGTTCTTGGTTGTTTAATGTTGTTATGTGTTGGTAGTTAATTTGTAGTTCTTGTTGTGTTCCTCTTGGCATTTTCAAATTCTATTCCAATTTCTAGAGTATATTTCTTCTTGCTTAAAACTCCATTGAAGCTTGCATGTTGAAGCTTTTTACTCATTTTGTTCAAACAAACATTGGAGCCTTGGAAGTTATTAGTAGCTTTTCCTTTTGAAACATTTGACTTTTACCTATTAAATGCATTTGACTTCTTTTAAATATAAGTTTGACTTTCCCTCCTTTTTAGCTTTTAAATTTACAAGCTTTCTTAGTTAATAGTTTTAATTTAATTAAGGTTGTTAATTAGGTTAAATTTGTGTCATTAAGTCTAGTTATTTTCAAGCAAGTCTTAAATTCCTTTCTCCTTGCCTCAATGTTTTTCAAGCTCTCTTTTCAATTCAAGTTTAGTGATTACAACTCAAAACCAAACCAATGATTAATGTTTTTTTAGATTAGATTAGTTTAATTAAGATTAACAAGAGATTAATTAAAAACACTTAACGTCGATTATATCTATCCTCGAGAGACACGACTCGAAAAACCTTACCGCTCTACAATCGACTCCGTACTATTGCGGAGAAGATTTATTAGAGTGCTAAGAATTTTTCGACCAATTGGTATTATGAAGAATAATGTCATGTGTCTCAATGACTTATTATTATAATTAATATTATGCAAGTGCATCTGTATGTTTGCTCAAGTGGGAAAAAAAAATAGAGTGCGATCGTATCTCTCAATACTTATTGTCATTTAAAGTGACTTTCTTTTTCGCATATGGTAAGACATGTTTTTAGTCGCAACATATCAAAGTCATTGACCCTTTTAGCAAGCAAACAAATTTCTTTTCACTAAATTCTTATGCTTGGAAGTAGTGTTCATAAAATTCTCAAAATATTCATTTAGAGTACATCCCAAAACTTATTGAGATTTTGAAACTACATATGTTTCCAATATAATATTTGGGATCAATATGAAGTCTCAAGTTCATTAGAGAATTAATTTTGACTAGGTTTGACGATTCTTTGTCAATTAGGGGTTGATGCGTGATATTATTGTGGAATTGTAGTTCTTCTAGTTTCCACATCAAACGAATATTGGTAGTACTCAATTTCTTTTGAGTATATTAAATTGTATTTAGATTGAGTTAGTTTAATCAATTTCTTTAGATAATGAATTTGAAGTATGTCATAATCTTTCTTTGATATCATGTGAATATACTTTATCACAAGACTTATTTATACAATTTTAAGTATGTCATAATCTTTCTTTGATATCATGTGAATATACTTTATCACAAGACTTATTTATACAATTCTTTATCGTTCATGAGCTTTCATTATCATGAAACTATTCAAATATACAATCAATGATACATACATTGAAAGTATATTATAAAATCAACTTGAAGAGAATCACCAACATACATGAATCTATCAATTCATCGAAATTCATGAAAGTAGCTTATAAAATCAACTTGAAGAGAATCACCAACATACATGAATCTATCAATTCATCGAAATTCATGATCAACATACATGAAATTATCAATTCATCGAAATTCATGAGCAAAATCATGATCAGTCTCTCATCTAATCGTGTATATAACTTTATTTATGATTTCTTAGAAATCATCTAAAGGCATAAGTAATAATGTATTATGTACTGTATGAATATCATTAAAGTATTGCAAAATTTCATATTTATCAATATTGCACATAACATCACATGCATATAATCATAGGTAACATATATACATATACATGAACAATAATACATACCATGCCATATATACATATTGCCAAATATTTATTAGCTGCATTTAATAAATAATAGGGTAATTCGAGTTACCTTGCAGGAAAGTCATGATTCTTTCCTAAATTTGTTTTTAGGTCTCGGGTTATACAAAGATTCAAATACGATCTCCACCGTACATACTCAATCCCTACGTGTTTTGAATAATATATCCAAAATTCAGCTTTATCCGACGATTAGATTGTGCGTAATTGGATTTCTAAAATAAGTTGGGCAGACAGTTCCGAGAAATAGGACCAGCTCTGTTCAAAATTCATTATCGGATTCTCAGACTTCATATTCAAATATCCACAGTTCATATTGAACCTGTATATGTTTGGAATAACATATCCAAAATTTGGCTTGATCCAACAGTTCTATTGTGCGCAATTGTATTTTGAAAAATACTGCACATAAATTTCCGAAAATAAAATCTGCTCTGTTCGAGATTTTATATATATTTTCTCGTATCTCCGAATCAAATCTCTACCGTTCGTAATTTAATTAAAAAGGTCTGGAAGGTTCTTTAAATATTTGAACTCGATCCAACGGTTGAAACTCGAGAAACTGAATTTTCAGACATACAACGCAGTTAGATTTTCGCCGTACGAAAATTGTATAATTGTTGCTTTGGTTATGGAGGCTTATTCTCAATCATTATGTTAGAGTTTCGTTCTGATAACGTGTAAAAGAAAAAGTATAAGAAGAAGATATAAAAGAGAGACGAAGTAAGATGGTAGAAATTAGGGTTGTCTTATTTATCAAAGACTCATTTACAAATGGGTATTAAATATATATTTTCATAATACATAAAGATAACAAATATCTAAATTATCTTACATCAGTTACTTATTGACGAAGGCACACTAATTGTGTTCTCTAGAAGAAATACGGGCTTCTGGCGATTTTTCCTTCCACGTGAAGAATAATTTTGGAGAATACTTAATAATTTATTTTCTGAAAACTGATTACAAATGAAGACCGTGAACTCAATTCATATTATTTGCTACATTAAATATATTTTGTAACTTTTGGGTAGTCAAAACTAACCCCCAAGACTAACCAGGCTTAATACCATCAGAATTTTAATTAGACTGTTTATTTTCCCGCATTTAATTAAATTATTTGACTTTGATTTATCTTTCCAAAGTCTGACTCTTTGACAAATTAGAAGCCAATCGTTAGATGTCACGTGTCCTAGCTAGACTTTTTGGGTTAAATTGTGTCTCCAAGAGAGTATGTGGTTTAGAGAGAAAGCTTATACAAGAGAATAAGAATACAGAGTTTGTAAAAAGAGTAAATGATCGACTCAAATTTCCGAAAGTAATAAAATCTATATCATTTTTTCCTACGTGGCTTTCTTTTATAGTTTTATATTCGTTGAGATACAGGTAACAACAACTCATCTTAATTAATTTAATCAATGTACATGTTACGCGTGCACTAAGATTTGAATAGAGCGTGAAAATGAACTGATTTGATGATTTTAATATACCATTTATTTGTTGCTATGTATGTTATTTAACGATCATGTAAAATCAATGAAAATAAATAATTCTATCAATTATCTATTTATCCTTTAATTTAATAAAATTATACAAATACAACTAATATCAATCACATCATATTTCTTGAAAATAGAAATTAATTGAATTCAGTTAAGTGAATGAGTAATATATTATTTTATTTTTAAGAAAAAAAAATCAAATATATGCCATCTCATTTTATTCTTCAAGCTCTTCATTAGGGTCGTAAACAAATCTAATCAATAAAAATACTCAGTTATTCAGTTTAAATTCAATAAATGGAACGAATATCCATATTCCTATTCAGTTCAAACAAAATATTTGCATATATTTGGTTCGATTTGACTACTCGCATTCAAGATTTTATACCTAAGTCTTATTTATTATGAATTTTTATATTTGAATTTTTTATTTGTATACGATTTAAATGATCAAATTGGGATCAAACCCATATTTTTTTTACCAAATACATCGTAACTCATTGTCCATGGATACATATTTTTTTTTTTTGAATAAATTATATTATTTGATATTTTTGTCACAAATATAATTATACATAATAAGTATAAATACACATATATGTGAAATATAATTATATATTATATATAATAAGTATTTATGTGTAATAAATAAATAATCAAATAAGACAGTATTTGTATTAGTATTCGAAATTCATACGAATATAAAAAAATTATTGTTATTCAAATTAAAGTTTTAATATTTCGAGTACGTACCAAGCTAATCGAATTCGAATCATGAATCATACAAAAAATATCTAATTCTATTACAACCCTTCTCTCCATCCTAACCAGGGGCGAATCTAGTATTTCAAGTGAGTAAGGGCCTAAATTTGAAAGCATAAAACATAATATACTATTATGAAAAAAACCATATACAAAAATAAATGTTAAAATTGTTTACTTCGAGTTTCATAGCTTGGTAATGCTTATAAGGACATCATTATAAGTTCTCAAGAAGTTTGTTTTTTATACACTATAAAAGAAATGCCGTTTGCTGACAGGCATGATCCATCAGCATTAATTTACTGACGGGTCAAACCCGTCAGTATTTTTGGCGTCGTCAATTTTTTGGCTGACGAGATTAACGTACCCGTCAGTAATGCCTCTGCCCATAATCCGATATCTTTCAGCAAATTTAAATAATGTTGACGGGTCATAGTCGTCAGCATTTGCTGACAGGCTCCACCCATCAGTATTTTCAAATGATGCTGCCTGCCCCGTCAGCATTTTCATATAAATTTATTTCTAAATTTTATTTTTATTTATTATTTTTACCTGTATTTATGTCACAAATCAATAATCCAATACAAAAACTAATTTGCATTTCTAAAATATAAAACTAAAAATAAAATATAATTAATTAACAATTATATCGTATAATGTATAAAGTTTAAATAAAATACCATATATAAATATTATTTGTTTTTAAAACAACTACACTGCAAAGTCATCATCATCATCATCATCAGCAGGAGAACCACCTGGAGCATCAGAGGACGGGCACCGACGTCGCGTTGCCATCGCTGCAGCGATTTCTTGCATCACCCGCTCACGGAGAGCCGCCTCTAGCTGGAGATGCTGACGTGCATGCTCCTCACGCATCGCCTAGAGCTGCTCCTGATATGCACGCTCGCTCGCTTGGAGCTGCTCCCGATGTGCCCACTGTCTCGCCTTGAGCTGACTCTCGACCCGTGTCTTCAAAACCTACACCTGCATCTGGAGCTCCGAGACACTGTTATCTGGAACAAAGGAGGTACCGCCTCTAGAACTCTTCGAATACAGAAGAGTTCATAAACATCCCGTGCCAAACCGATGACCTTCTTCACCCCGACGGTCTGTAGATAGACCGTGTTCTCGTCAACGGCGGCAGGATCCTATGATGAAGCACGAGCCTCCTCTAGACGTCTTTGATACTCCTACAATATTTGATTGATGTATAATTTACTGTTACGAGGATTAAAAACGAAAGATATATATTTATATTAGTTACATCTAAAAAATACTTACAAAAACCTGTTGCGAAAGAGGATTAGTGAAAGAGCCTTCAGGACTCTGGTGCATAGTCAGGAAAAGCTCGAATGCATTGGATTCCCTACCCAGATCCTCACGTTGTATACAATATTTAAATTATTTTCTAATTTATACTTTTTTGAACTAATTAATTACTTACGAGCTAAATTTACAAACATATTTTAATTTTACTTACGAGCTGACATGCATGACCAATTGCAGTCCGAGATCCTCCTCTGTGCTTGGCTATCCCAGTACTAGGTCCGCTGGGCTCGCTCATCCTATTCGTGCTTGCCTGCTCAGACTACTTCTTGTTCTCTGGATTCTTGAACTCCACCACCCATCTTCTCCAAATTTCCTCGCCCACGAACGCATGCACCCTCCCCTCCGTTCTCCACTTCGTCTTCCACTCGTTGAGACGGTTGCGGCACGAGTGGGCCATAGAACTGTAGACATTACTCTGTACGACCTCCCCATAATATATACTCGGGTCCCAATAACAACGCCTTTACAAAATACAATAATTTGATTAATAAAAATCATTATATATAATAACTTTCAAAAATAATATTAGTTTAAAACTTTCGAAAACAATATAGAGAATAACGCCCGTGACCTCTACCTCTCATCGAAAAGAAAATTAAATTTTAAGCACAATTGAAGCGGGATATATAAATTAATATAATTTCAAACTATATATGTATGTATCGGTTTTATATTTTACCTGAAATGACACTTTCACTATCTAGGTTATCGTCAACCTCATCTCCGTGCGTATCTTCATCATTGGTTAAGAACTCATCTTCTTTCTCCTCCCTTGCGTTCATCCGACTCATTAATAATAAGATCGATGTGTAATTGGAAATCTTCATCCTCCAATTGTATTGAATTGTGCATTTCTATCTACTCCTCTTGAAAGGATTGATTAAGTATCATCTCGCTTTAATTTTGCACGTTGCCAACCAATCTAGATTATCTCATTTCAAACATGGATATGGGCAGTAGTAAACTTGAACAACTTGGGATCAAGTACAAACGGCTCATAGTGATTGAATCTAGTTTTATAATTAACATCGACAAGATTATACTGAGAATGAACCTTTGTGCTTGCGGGGGTTGGATCGAACCACTCAAAATTGAACATGAGAGTGCTCTTATAAGGTTAGCCAGTATATTAGAGTCTAACAACTTATACGAGAAGACTATAATAATCATACTCATCATCCCCGTAGTTTGTTCCTTTTACAGGCACCAGTGCTCGAAGTTAATCTATTTTATCTATATGCAACGGTGAAATCTGTATCCGTCTTTCAACCATGATCTGTAGTCACAAATCGTGATGGACCTACTGCTAGACTCTTAATGTACTTGTCGGTGACATTGTTCAAGGGATTTTGTGCCTATAATGATGAAAAGTAATTATTATTTATTAAGATAACAAATTAAATCCCATATATATGTCACAATTGTATATAATTATTTTAGAAGAACTTATATATCTCTCAAACCAATCGCCAAATTCACTTTCTAATTTTTTGTTCAGTCCACCGTCTGTAAATGTTTGGTTGAGACTATTTTACAACCTCCGTGAAGACACTGCGTATGAATAAAATTAAAAGGGAAAAAAAATTCTTTGCCACCTGTACTTGTCTTGTTTTTCTGGTTTGCCACCTAATATTTTTTTTTGTTATTAAAAACCCAAAGTATGTGGGTTTTGCTCTTTGCAACCTATTCTTCATTCAAAAAATGGTCGGATCGAAGCACGTAAACCTCATGCATCATTCTAAAAAAATGAAAATATTGCCTAACATAATAATTGGTGATGAGGCATGAGATTTACGTGCTTCGATCCGGTCATTTTTTGAATGAGAAGGTTTCAAAGAACAAAACCCGCATACTTTGGTTGTTAATAACAACAAAAAAAATATTAGGTGGCAAACTATAAAAACGCGACAGGTGCAGGTGGCAAAGAGTTTCTTTCCAAAATTAAAAATTATCTTAATTTATTATATGATTAATATTTCGTTAAAATATTATAAATGATGACATTTCGAACCTGATAAGATCTTGTACTTATTCACAGTTTAGTAAAATGTAATTTCTCGCTGCATCGAATTCTGCTTTGCTCAAAAATCTTTTCTCAATGCTGCGAATATTTCACCATATTTTCTAAACACTGAGGGAACTTCGTCATCATCATCTTCACCATTTTGTCCATCATCATTACAAGGCAAATTTTTTCTTTTCGTTAAGACGTGATCTTCAAAATAGTACAAAGTAAAAGTTGACGCCTCTTGGATGAGATATGCATTTACTATCGAGCTTTCAACACTCACCTTGTTCTTCACATTGTCCTTCGGTTTGAGAAGAAATCTCTCGAATGGATACATCCACCTATATTGCACCAGTTCTCGCCTCGTATGCTAAGTAAACTGGCAAATGCTCCATGGAGTCGAAAAAACTAGGCGGGAAGATCTTTTCAAGATGACACTGATTAGGGTCACAGGGGGACAAGAATGGTAACTGATATCCCCCAAGAAGACCAAAAGAAGGCCAAAAAAGGCAAGAAAGACTAAACTAATAGGGGGTATGTTAAATAATTTTCTCTTGATAGAGCCCCCTTATTCCGTCTTTCCCATCAGTTTCTTGAAAACTCGCTTCAGATATGAAACTAGCGCAGATTTGTCCTTATTTTTATTAGCTTTTTAGTTCGTTTTTCTATTTATTTTTGGTATAAGTAGGATGATTTAATCCTAATTCCGTATTTTTATACTTTCAGCTTATCTTACCGTATTTTGATCATAATTGATGAGAATAGGTGATTATCCGTTGTTTTTCACCTTACAGCTAAGTAACCGGAAGAGTTCAGCGCATAAATAGATGAAGTTCGATGTTCAAAAGTGGAGAACGAGCATTCCGGTGAATGAGTAGCAGAAAAAATCGAGAAAGTGAGACAGACTCTCAGTATCATCAGTCGACGCGAGCTAAAATGCTACGTCGACGGATCTTGCCCACGACGGTCGATACTCAGTCGACGCAAAGCCGACATACCTCTCTGAAGCGTCGATCCAAGGATGCGTCTGTCGACGCCAAGTCGACGCAACTTGATGCTGCGTCGATCCATGACCGTTTGAGTCGACGCGAGCGCACAGGTAGCGTTGACGCCGAGCTTCAGAATGCATCGGTCGACGCGAAGTCGACGTAGCTGCCCAGAAATGCATTTTAGATTTTTTTTTGTGCGACAAGACATGCTATATCTATAAATACCCTTCATATTTTGGAATTTTAAAAGAGAGACGACTACCTAGGGTAAAAAAGCACTGAAGCAACGCATTCACACACTTCGTTACGAAGATAGAGATCGAGATTGAAGATTCAAGACCGTTATGTTCAAGATTCACTTGAAATCAAGATCTCTGTTCCAACTCCGGATTCACTGGAGATTTTTATCACTTTTACTGGTTTCAATAAGTCTCCCAAACTCTTAATTGCTTTCTTAGTTAATTCTTAGTTCATTCTAGAGTTAGATAATTAGTTTTTGACTTACTTTATGCTTAATACTTTGTATACTTTGGATTCATCAAGTTATTTAACTAGTTTATGCTTAATTTTCTGTCTTAGATTCTTATGATTCAATTTCTCCATGATAGTTTCTTATATTCATGTTCTTAGATTTGTTACTAGAATCGATTAGGTTTAAACCATCATGTTGTTTTATTTCTAGCTTAATCATTACTTAGTTCTTAGGTTTAAGTAGTTTAATTATTGTTCTTAGTTGGTAATCTAGTTTAAGATAATTAGTTTAATTAGTTTTAAATATTGTTTAGTTTTAAATGATCAAATCAAATCTTCAAAACCCACCCAATTTATATGTATTATTTGATCATTCGTGATTGAGAAAAACATCTAAAAGACCGAACAGTTGTCCTCGAGAGAATCGACTTGAGTCAAACTCACCACCCTACAAGTTCCTCGTACTCTTGCGAGCAAGCTTGCGTGTTTAAAAATAAAATATCTTAAAAGGGGTGCACAAAAGTTTGGATCAGACACAAAATTAGAGGAATATCAGTAACTTTCAAAAGACCCAAATATGGACATGCCGTTCTCCCAGCCGTACTCCAACTAGCAGCATGGAGTAGGCACGGAAATTGCTAATTGTCCACATGAGGGCTACCCGCAATTGAAAATTCTATTTTTTAGAGATATCATACGAGGGTGCACCGACCTTCCATAGCTGATTCAACTAAGCGATTAGAGGTTGTAGAAACACATCCACCTTATCCTTCGGGTTTTTTGGGCCTGAAATAAGAACACTAAAAAATATGTATTGCTCTTTCATATACATCCATGGAGGTAAGTTGTATGGTGTGACTATCACCGATCACTCAGAAATATGTATTGCTCTTACATTTCAGCTTTCGGCGATGAACTCCGGATAAGTTTGATTGAAATATTTCGAGGCCTCTGAATCTGAAGGGTGACGCATCACAACATCATCAATAACGTGTTCAGCATGCCACCTCATGTCCTTTGCAGTTACTGCAGATACATATGACCTTCGCAGAAGAGGAGTTAATGGGAAATAATACATCTTCTTATACGCAATGCTGCTTTTCTGTCGTTTTGTTTTCCCTGCTTAGCGGGTTTGAACCGAGGATGGTTGCAAAAAAGGCAATTGGTCAAATCAGAATTGTCTCTCCATCATATCATAAAATTGTTGATGCAACAATCAATCTTCTTGACCAGTAGGCCCATGCCCCTCAATAACTTCTTGCTCTTTTAGAAGTAATCTAGTATATGATCATCTTTTGGCACAACTTCTTTGATTAAATCTAGTACTTGATGCTAGCACTTCTGGGACATGCGATTTTCTGCCCTCAGGTTCATGAGACGGGCAATTAGAGATAGCTGAGAATGTTTCTCACATCTGGGATACAAAGGTTAATTTTTAGCACTCAACATATCGTAGAAATTCTGGGCCTCAAGATTAGGCAGTTCTTCAACATTAGAGCTCAATACAAAGTTCGGACCGGATGCATCGTGAACCATATTGATTTAAGAATTTGAGGATTCTTCAGGAGCGGCGTAAGATGATCCTCCAACGTGAACCTCACGGTTGACACAATGCATGCATCAAGACCTGTTTCACCATGCAATGCCAAGATGTAGTAATCTGGTGCGAATCTTTTTTTAACGAGATGAAATTTGATATTGTTTACATCATGGTAACTGCAATTCCTACATTTATTAGATTTTTCCCCGTCCTTCATTTTTCCATGGATGAGTGCAAATTGTATAAAACTCTCAACCCCTTCCATGAACGTGTTCCACTGATAACCGTCCACCCTCCATTTGTACATCCAACTACGATCAGAACTCATCCTATAATATACTAATTGCGATTAATAATATAGATGATCAAATTATATATAATCAAGCATTTTGAGGGTGCCTATAGAAAATAATTGAATTTTTGGTAAGGGCCCTATCCTATTCAAGAATGTGATGTTTAGTAATAAAATTATTTTACTATGCATTTTGAGAACCTGAAGATTTCGGCAGCACCTTCCCTTAGTTCTCTAAGTACACATATGTTGCAGTGCACCCGAGAACAGAGGAAAGATGGAAACCGAAATTCAAAAGTCAACAAAACACATACTCCCTCTGTTTCACAATATAAGTCATTTTAGAAAAAAACACACTTATTAAGAAACCTAGATAAATGAGTAAATATTTAATTTTTTATTTTCCTAAACTACCCAACTTCCTTTTATCTGACTCTCTCTCCTCAAATATCTCAATTCCCAATTCACCTTTTACCTTTTTATTTTTCTCTCTCCTCAAATATCTCAATTCCCAATTCACTTTTTACCTTTTTCTTTCTCTCTCTTCTCCTATATTTGTGTGAAAAAAGCAAAACGACTTATATTGTGAAACAGAGGGAGTACGTTGTAACATAATCACATTACAATCGCATTCTCAAACTGTCTAAATAAGTGGACAATTCAGAATTTAGTATCAAACTCTTTATTTGATAGTAAATCTCAAATGGGTCTAAGGTAAGTGTTTCAGTGTATAAAGAATTTATACTTATTGATGCTAAACCACGCTCTTAAAATTCGTGATGTGATGTTTCAACACTCGTGAGCTCTATTTCTCAATATCACATCTTTTCAAGCATACTTAGTTTTTTTGTTATGATTTGGTACAGTACGCTATACATATAAAACGAAGAGATTATATAAGTGTCTTTTGTAGTGGCATCATTACACTATTTTGATTGAGACTGATGTTAATTAATGCTTTTGCAGTGTCATTAATTATTACAATGTTTATTTGATTGATAGCTACCTGGTGCAAGTTAGTATGAAATTGAATTTACAAATATACCCTTTGCTTGGGGGCGTGGTGTCATCAAAAGTCCAGTAGTACTTGATTTTCTCTCGACTTCCTCAAAAGTTATTGGGATTTGTTTGGGTTTCGTGTGATAGAATAATTAAATTTGAAACAAATTTGTTTCATGGAAAATAATATATATTATTTTAAATAGATGGGAGAATTTCGATTAGGCCGCAAAGTGCATGACTATAACTTCCAACATTGATGATTTAGGGTTAGATTTGATTTTTTTTAAAGAAAAATACATACTTTGCATTTAGGCTCATCGATAAGATATAACAAAACCAATGAAAGGTTTTCATGAACAAGCAGTTAATATTAACAAATCAATATTCAAATCAGTATATAGTCGAATATTTACACTAACAAACAATCATAACAAATATGATCACCATGGCATTTGAAAACCCCCACCACGTACTTTTTAAAACCACCATCATATTTTGAAAAAAATTTAAAATCCGTTATTGGAGGAACGAACCTCCCGGCCGATGCCATACACCACTTCATCACCGACGTCAACCCCAACCAATTAGAACACCAACCAATCACAACCTGTATATCATAACATAAATATTAATTAAACACAACTTGCCGATCACCACGGCATATCAAAACTACCACCACAAACATTCTAAAACTTTTTAAATATGAAATCAAACCCAAATATTTAAACAATTATAATTCAACCCTAATTTATCGAAATATTCTAAATTAAACCCTAAACTAATCCTAATTTTTAAAATGAACTCAAATATCTAAATAACTACAATTCAACCCTAACTTCTTGAATCTATTGCCAATTAACCCAACAATAAAAAAATATTTTTGAAATCAACCTCAAATATATAAATACTTACAATTCAACCCTAAATTTTGAACTAATTGATAAATAAACCCCAAACTAATTATAATTATTGCAAACGAACTCAAATATCTAAATAATTATAATTTAATCCTAATTTTTTGAATTAATTACAAATTAAACCCAATAATAATTAATATTTTTGAAATCAACCCCAAATATATAAATATTTATAATTCAATCCTAAATCTCAAATTAACTGAATAAATTCCAAACTAATCCTAACTTTTGTTTATGAACCCAAATTTCTATAAAATTACAATTAAACCCGAGTTCTATCTCTATCTCTCTCTCTATCTCTCTCTCTCTCTCTCTCTCTATATATATATATATATATATATATATATATATATATATATATATATATATATATATAATATCTAAAAAATAAAAAAATAGCCTTGATGGTGGCCGAACGATAGTGGTGGCGTGGTGGCGTCGCGGTGGTGGTGGGCTTGCTCTCTCCGCCGCTCTCTCCATCGTGTTTTCGGTGGTTGTGGTGGTGGCTCACTCGCGTCGCTTCGTTCTCGACTCTCTCGTCACCGGTCTGCAGTTTCTTTCTTTTTTTTTCTTTTTTTTTTTCTTTTCTTTTCTGATTTCTGTGAATGCAGAACATATTGGGAGAGGGGGCTGATGGCCTATATAGCCGTCAGCAATATATTTTAATATTTTCGTAGGGCTTCAAACCCGTCAGCATATATATATATATATATATATATATATATATATATATATATATATATATATATATAATATATATATAGGATTAGGTTCAAAATGAGAACCGTGTCATTATATATGAACCCAGGGTCTATTATGGGCTTTAGATCTAATTAAATGGATGAATCAGATATTTTGTGTATTTCCTTATTGATTAAAAGCATTATGATTGTCTAATAAAAACACTATAGGTGTATATAACTGAAAATATTAATAAAGCACTGTGATTGTATAATAAAAGCACTGCAGGTATATAATAAAAGCTCTAGTTTGCAGGTTCGCATATAATGACATGGTTCTATTTGAACCCACCCCTATATATATATATATATATATATTATATATATATATATATATATATATATATATATATGACCGCTCGTCGTTGAAGCGTCAAAAATAATATTTATAAAGTCCTCGACTTTCCTCTACTAACTAGTAGCAGTGGCAAGCAAGGGTCGATCCCACGAGGAGTGTGGTTAGATTGTGATAGTTCGTATTTTATTTAAACTAAGAATCAGGGTAGGAGTTGTGAACTAATATAAGAGAACAAAATAAATAACTAAAGAATTTAAATAACGGAACAAATCAATTAAGCTCCCAGTCCTAGTTCCGTTTCTACCCTCGTTCCACTTATTTAACCAATCACAATATCATAATCCATTCATCAAGTGCGACTAAAAATCCTAAGTAGAAATAAGCTCCGCTACTCGCATTTGCCCTTACCGTTTACTCAATTAAAATAAGCTCTTTAATTGATTCTAATTATTGAATAACCTAGAATAAGCTCTCTAGATTCAACCCAACAACAGCATTAATATCTAGGCAAATAGGTTAATCTAAGCAATAAACGCATAAGCTCGGTTTATTCAACCTATGTTGTGTTACCCCTAATGATACGAGACCATTAATTGTTTCAGAGAAATCGAAACTACGACAATTACACGGGAAAGCAGTTCTCTTTCTAGCAATTGATAATCAAATCCCTAATCTAGGTGGCCAATCCAAATCAAGAATTTAACAATCATGTCATGAAATAAGCAATCATGATATGTAAACAAGATAACACAAGCAATCTCATATGAAGAACAAAAGACATTATTGCATAAATCAATTAAACATAGTTTCACGAGGGTTTCAACATCCCTAGGACTAGATAAAACAATTTACTCACTCATGGAGTTCATAGAAAAATAGGAAAATAAAGAAATAAAACATTGTTCTAAGATAGGGAAGAGATAAGAAAGCTTAGATCTTGGATTGTTGGTCTTGGATCTTCAAGCTCTTGTTTATTGGGTGATTTGGGATCCCCTCTTCAAGCCTTGGAACCCTAGGATTGTGTCAAAGTCTGTTTTTGATGAGTTTGGGTCGAGTTTATATAGAATTCCTATTTCTTGCCGCCCAAGATTCTTCCTAAAATAACTCGGCCGAGTCGGCGTCGACGGAGGCGTCGACTGACGCGAACCAGCCTTCGGCGTCGATGCGCATCATCCGCCCGGCGTCGTCCTGCATGGGCGTCGACTGACGCCCTCCCAATCGACGCTTCAGAACATGAGCGTCGACATTGCATCGACTGACGGCCCTTCTAATCGACGCTTCAGCAGGCTTCCCGTCGACATGGCGTCGACTGACGCGCGCACAGCCAGCGCAACACCGCACATCGCGTCGACTGACGCGAGACATCCTCGGCATCGACGCGAGCCATCGACGCTACCTCCCTGATTCTCCGGTTTCCTCTCGTTGTTTGGTTGATCCTTGTCTCTCAACTTTCTTGTAAAACCTCATTCACTTATTATAGCACCAAATACTGCAAAATAGAGAAGAAATATACAATTGGTGCTCCTCCATTCGTAATAGTAAATACGCGAGAAATAAACATATATGAGAATATTAAGCACATAAACACATAGAGATTAAACCATTAATTATCGTACGATTTCTCGCTTATCAAATCCCCCAAACTTAAACCTTGCTTGTCCTCAAGCAACATTAGAATTAAAGCATTGGACAAACATAATATAAGTAACTCACTCAAATTAGCCAAGTGAATTTATTCGGACTCTAGACACCACTATATTTCTAGAAATGGCAAGAGTTTCATGTATTGACCTAGGTGACCCCAGCAGTTAGGCAACCCTCTTTCATATACGTCACATCAATGTACTATGGTGCCCCCTCGCTATTCGATGGTTCGACTCTATTAATTTTTGGCAGCGATCAAATATCTCGTCCTCTCCCATTTATTTATTTATTTATTTTTTTTAATTGAGGTCCGCAGCTCCACACTACCGTTCTGGACTTGACTTGATAATGATTCGGCGCTGGATAGGAGGATCGTCTTGATTTGGTGTTTGATTTGTTGGGTTCACCTCCGCCATGTTTGAGAACTTGATAGTATGATGCGCCTTTTGAACATGTGCATGAATTCGTTGAGCTACTAGCATCTCCGTTGGACTTCGCTCTTAGAATTTGTAGCGAATGCACTTGATAAATATGGATAGGCAGCTGTTTCAGCACCTCAATTCTTTTTTATTTTTCAATTTTCTACTTATTCCATGTCGGTTTACTCCAATCGGACTTTATTTTACTTCTGTTTCGACTAACGAGATATTATCACACAACCACCAACTTCAAGGCCCCACACAACTCATATTGAGTACGACAACCACAAATACATATCAACAACACAATAATCTAGAATTGACGCCCCACAAATGAATCACAAAAGCACTAACATGTGTACCCTTGACCTCTAAATCAAACGATGACTAAAAATTTAACCGAAACATAATTCATCAAAGCAATTCAAGCAAGTACTATTAACCTTTTAATTTAATTCCCGGGATTTAATCGCAAAAATTTCAAAAATTTATCAATTTTCAGCACAATATCCTCAATAATAACCTCAATACCCCACTCCCCCAAACTTAAACTTTAGCTTGTCCTCAAGCGAACACAAAGCAAGAACAAGCAAATAATAATTCATAAGGGAAGAGTAAGGAAAAGAAATCACCGGGGTAAACATCGAGGGGGTTCGGTTCCAGACGGTCGTTTTCAAAAATATGCCCAATTGTCCAAATCAACCAAGCTTTGTATCCCTTTAACTGCAAAAATAAAAACAAAATAGAAAATAATGTAAACATTGGGTTGCCTCCCAACAAGCGCCTTTTCTTAACGTCGTCGGCTCGACGTGGTACCCCTTAACTCCATGGGGGTTTCGGTGGAGGTCTCAAAGTGTATGGAGTGCCAACGACCTCATCCTCCATAATTCGCATCCATTTCGATGTTGGATGCTTAACCGGATCCTTACGACTTTGTGGTGGCTTCTCATAGGATTTTGCTAAGATGGTCTCGTCTATCACCACATACGGAAGATCATTGGTCTCCTCTTTCTCAAAAACATCATCTCGCACGCAAGTCTCTTCTTCATCCTTCATCACTTGACACACGGTCCATGGTGGCACTGGATTTGGTTCGGCGTTGACCTTTCTAGGGGAAACGATAGGATAAGGAACATCATTTGTAAACGCAGGAAGATTATGGTCAACACGTGTCCGCCTCGTTTCTTCTTCCCCCAGCTCGTATTCGCCCTCCAATTCAAATGTCGGGTCCTCCGCATCATCGATTTTTCCCATATCTTGCATCATGATGGCATTCACATTCTCCATGCGTTCCTCAGTTTGAGAAGACAATCGTTTATCCAGTTGGCTTATGTGATCCGCCATTTGACTCAATTGAGCCTCGAGCCTCTTGGTGTTCGTCATCATGGCCTCCATCATCTCTATGAGGGCTGGGGACAGTTCTTGTGCTTGGGGATGGTTATCATATTGTCTCGAAAAAATTTGTCCCCTTTGAAAATCTGGAGGGTCCCCCCACCTTGGCTCGTATGGATCGTCGTTCCTCTCTTGCCATCCTCTAGGCTTCACTCCATAGGCTCCTAATTTGAGATTGGTTCGTAGTGTTAGGCAATCATCGGTGCCATGATCGAATGTGTGGCACAATCTACATGGTCGAACCGTAGCCCTCTTAACCTCAACTCATCCAACTGAGCTTGCAACGAACCAGTGTCTACTTCATTTACCGACCTCAATGAATTATCATGGTAGCCGAATTGCTGAGAATTGGCTGCCATGTTCGAGATCAACTCCCTTGCCGTTGTCGGTGTCCTATCCATGAGTGAGCCTCCGCTTGCCGCATCGATCATGTTTCTATCAGTGAGACAGAGACCTTCATAAAAGTATTGTATTAATAACTCCTCGCCCATTTGATGCTGAGGGAAACTAGCGAAGAGTCTCTTGAAATGCTCCCAATACTCATGCAATGTCTCTCCTTGCGCTTGTCTTGCTGCACAAATATCTTTACGCAAGCTCGCCACTCGTGAAGCGGGAAAATATCTCTGCAAAAATCCCCTTTCTAATGCCATCCACATGGTAATGGATCCAGTAGGTAAGTAATAAAGCCAATCTTTGGCTAGACCCTTCAATGAAAATGGAAACGCCCGTAATTTAATTTGTTCGTCAGTTACTCCGGCGGGCTTCATGCTCGTGCATATAACATGAAATTCCTTCAAATGCTTGTACGGGTCTTCGCCATCCAATCCATGGAACGCCGGCAAATGATAGATTAATCCGGATCTCAATTCGAATTTAGCATCCTCCAAGGTTGGGAACGTGATGCATAGCTGTTGTTGCGGAAGATCCGGATTTGCTAGCTCCTTCAACGTGCGTTCTCTCGCTCCTGCCATAGTCATAAACCTCAAGAAAAATTTATTATTTTAAATATATTGAAAAAAAAGGAAAAAAAATAAAATAAAATAAAGTATGTAAAAATCACAACTTAAACGCGCCACTCCCCGGCAACGGCGCCAAAATTTGACCGCTCATCGTTGAAGCGTCAAAAATAATATTTATAAAGTCCTCGACTTTCCTCTACTAACTAGTAGCAGTGGCAAGTAAGGGTCGATCCCACGAGGAGTGTGGTTAGATTGTGATAGTTCGTATTTTATTTAAACTAAGAATCAGGGTAGGAGTTGTGAACTAATCTAAGAGAACAAAATAAATAACTAAAGAATTTAAATAACGGAACAAATCAATTAAGCTCCCAGCCCTAGTTCCGTTTCCACCCTCGTTCCACTTATTTAACCAATCAAAATATCATAATCCATTCATCAAGTGCGACTAAAAACCCTAAGTAGCAATAAGCTCTTCTACTCGCATTTGCCCTTACCGTTTACTCAATTAAAATAAGCTCTTTAATTGATTCTAATTATTGAATAACCTAGAATAAGCTCTCTAGATTCAA
>BMAC01000161.1:288145-311092 GCA_014905375.1 Phtheirospermum japonicum
CTATCTTTCATAGTTTTGCCGTTTTAAGTTCAAGTTATTTGGACAGCAAGACCAACAGTTGTTCTATTTCTCTTTTACAACGAAGGGCACCTTGAATTCTCTACTCTGTATATGGAATGAAATGAAGCGTTTGAACTAAGTGTTTGTTACTATTCATGGTTTCCCCATGTTCCTTGGATATATAAATGCCAAACATGGTTAAATTTCAACTCAATGTTATAAGAACTATGTTCTTTCATTCTATAACTATCAGTTGGAATGATATATAGGCATCGATTAGATATCAATTCTTCTTCATTTTTTGTTCCGCTAGAGATTTTTATTAATATTATTTTTTATTTTTTAATGAAAATGTGCAGGGCACCGACTCTAGAGTGGATACATATTTTGGTCTGTGCACCTATCCTGGTCAAGAATTACGACATCGCATAGATTTCAAGGTCTATTACTTTCACTATCCTTTCTTTATCTGCCAGTCCTACAAATATTGAATTAATATTTTGAAGGGCTTCAAATTCCTTTGTTGTGATGTATGGGAATTAAAAAAAAAAACAAAAAAACATGTAATACTTGTGTTGTAGGTTTATCCAAGGTATATATATATATATATATATATATATATATGATATATATGCATTTGGATTGATAGCATGGACAGAGAATGATGTACTAAACAGACGGTGCGTGCCCATTCTATGCATTGCTCAATTATGCCAGCATTCAAAAGTTCATTCTTTAGGGAACTAAATTGACAAAGTTTTTACAAATCTAAGAAGTTAAATCAATATTAACCTATGAGTTAATTTAGGGCTGAGTGACGGAGCTCCCCAGAGCTGTTGAACCTTGTCATGTTCACCGGAATTCGTCGACGACACTATCATGGCTCAGATAGAAGACGAGTCCTCAACTTTGGGGAGGCGGTATCGATTTCGAGTTTATCGAGTCATTGTCTTATTTACTTCGTGTATCTTCTCTTCTCATTTTGATTTGGTGATATCCTATTTTACAGGTACCGTTCGGCGTAGGCTCACCGGAATACACGCAGCAAGTGCCAAAACAGCGAATGAACAGCGGCAACGGGCTGCTGCGGGGGATTCGGGATGACTACAGGTTCGGGGTGTGAAGACGTGTGGGCTGGCTTCCGTAATGTAGCTAAACGTGGGACGAGGAGTAAGGGAATGTCACAGCAATAGGTTTGCTCAGTTCTGTTCTGAGTTATTGCTTTGCTGTACATTATTCAAAACTTGAAGAGGCCGAAAAGGCTCTTGGCTTTAAAGAAGCCGATTTATCGTATTAGTACGACACGGTTTTTATTTAAGTATCTTTTTTTATATTTATTTATTTTGGAATAGAAGTCCTCGGTGGGCTAGCTTGAACTTGGGCATATTTATAGGCCGAAAAGGCTCTTAATTCTATTTTTTATTTTATATTTTTCTTGTAAAATTGTAATGTAAAATATTTTTTAAATATATCGAATGCTTTTGTTTACATTTGATGTTTATTAATTTTAATATTCAGGAAATATGAATTAAATTATAATTTTTTGGTATTAACATTTGATGTTCTGGAAAGTTACTTTCCATACCAGTTTTCTTATGCACACCGTTCTGGAATGTTATACTTTCCAAAACGTCTTTTCTAAAAACTTTTCTGGAAAGTATAAACTATCCAGATCGTTATTTTTGAAAATATCGTCATGTATGTGACACTTTCCAGAACGGTTTTTCAAAAATACATTCTGGAATGTTATACTTTCCAGAACATCTTTTCTAAAAACCGTTCTGGAAAGTATAACTATCCAGATCGTTATTTTCGAAAATACCGTTCTGGTACGTGACACTTTCCAGAACGGCTTTTCGAAAATACGTTCTGGAATGTTAAACTTTCCAGAACATCTTTTCTAAAAACCGTTATGGAAAGTGTCACATACCTAAAAACCGTTATGGAAAGTGTCACATACCAGAACGGTATTTTCGAAAAGACGTTCTAGAAAGTGGCGGATCAACATGGAATGGTACCATTCTAGAGCATAAAATTTATTTTCTAGAATGACCTTTTTTTACCCTTCTAGAAAGTCTGCCAATTCAGAAGGGTAAAAAAAGGCATTCTGGAAAGTATAGACTTTCTAGAACTGTGTCACTACATAAGGCACAGAAAGGCGTTCTGGATAGGTAGAATTACCCTTCTGGATATGAAGTTTCTGCACTAGTGATTGATCCTGATCTAGGCTTGTGACTCAGAAGAGGAATTTGTCCTGCTCAGGTGATAAAGAAGGAAAGCCTAAAATGGCGAGGTCACGCCTCCACTTGTCCTAAACAGGATAATCTGGTCGACCATCCTGCATGGCGGTTTGCCTGGGCAGACCTGGTAGGGATGAGGTGGCTTAAAGCCTCAGGAAAAGAAAGATGAAGCGGAGGGTAAACCTACAGCTTGATAGAGATCGTCCCGACTTGATCATAAGCCTTGGATAAGGTTTTTAGAGATCAGGTCAGGAATTTGAGAGCTTAGTGACAAAACTGATCTGTTTCTTGGAAGGAAGCTTCCAGGCCAGTCGCCTTGAATAACGGCCCAAGATTCACAGGCTTCTATTTCTGGGATCTCGGAAGGATCCCGCTTGGCAAGAACTATAAATATCTCAACCCTAAGGCTGAGGGAGGTAGGACATTCTAAGCATTATTCTTCTAATTTTTGCTTATTACAACCTAAAACGCTTAGTGACTTAAGCATCGGAGAAGTTTCCACCGGAAAACCCCCGGTGGTCCTTTATAACTTGTTTTTGTGGAGACACGTTTGGATATTCTTGGAGAAGAAGCAGGTGTTCCTGGTGTAATTTCCAGGGCGAAACAAGGATGGTCAACAAAAAGACCCAAGAGCATTTTCAAGTCGAGGGTCATCACGTCAAACTGTAGTTTCAAGGATCTAGATTGATTCACGCTGAGGAGACCAAGACTTTTGATGACCCATCTATCACCTAGTCGACACGAGTTCGTCAAGCTAGTGACATTAAACAAGTTCTTCTTGGAGGCAACCCAAACATTTCATATCCTTTTTTTTGTAATTTCTATATTTTTGTTCTCTAATCTTTCTTTGTTTTTGTTTTTGTTTTTGTTTTTGTTTTTGCTTTTGTGGTTTTTTTCTTTGTTGTCCTTTGTTTTGATTGTTTTCATTTTGTTTGTATAGTGGGAATGAGTCACATTCGAGAAAGAAGCCAAATAATTGCCTTTGGGAACATTATCCAACAAGTCTAGAGTTCTGTTCGTAAAAACGGTGGCCAAGTGAGCAAGAACTAGGTGCAAGGGAACATACATCGATCGACAATAAGCGTCGACGCGGTGTTGATGCCACCCTACTACAGGCGTTGATCGACCAAGATATCTATGATGGGGTCGATGGAACTCTCTATCTAATCCATCGAAAAGCCGTCGATTGATGCAAATGGCCAACGAACTCTCTGTCCAATCCATCGACAAGCCGTCGATCGACGCAATTGCCTAATGAAGTCTCTGTCCAATCCACCGACACTCCGTCGATCAATGCCTGGGTCGATGGAACTCTCTGTCCCGACCGTCCACCCCTCATTGATCGAACGAGAAATCGACGCCGACCCAGAACTGGCTCGACTGATGACTCTAAAACCCATATTTTGTTCATCTAACTCGGCTTGACCCACATCCTTATTCTATTAAAAGGCTCATCTATTCATTCTAATTTCATTCCAAACAACAAACAAAAATTTCAAACAGTTTTCTTTCCTTCCAAACCAACAACAACTTTTGCCCCTCTTTCTTTTTCCGGTGAATTTCTTTCATTTTTCGACGACCTTCCGACTAGGATTAACCAACGAAGGGGAAATTTACCATTTCCTTATTTTTTTTCTTTCTTTATCCAACAAAAAGAAAATAAAGGAAAATTGGGGGGGGGGGGGGGGGGGGGGGGGGGAGCTACTTTTGGAAATTCTCAATCAAATTATGAGGTAATTCATTAAAACCGACTCGTTGTTCATCCTTATTCATTGTTGGTTTGGTTGGTGTGCCTATTGTTCAAATTTTATTCAAGAATCTTCACTTTTGAAACACGCACATCAATTGTTCGACAAAAGTCCTCAAAGAACCTAAGCTACAAAACTCCTTTCCTTTCGATCCACATTCACATCGACACTATCCCATTATGTCTCGAGCGCATAAATGGGAAGATATTTTAGACAAATACGATGCTCCATTCCCAATTTACTCAAAGGATGAGGGGTTGGTTTTTGCTTTGATAAAAGGTTGGGAATTTGCATCCCACCGGGTGATTGACTTCGATGAAATTGAGGAGCGGGCCCAAGAAGGGTTGGAGCATCACGGCGATGTCCTTCGGTACATCGAAGGACTAAAGTGCACTACGTTTGCCCGGATGAAACTCCCCGGTTATCACAAACTTGTGCTCGAGTTCTTTACCACCTTGATCTTCACCGATAAGACGTTCACTTGCCGACTTGGCAGCAATGAGGTTCGGGTACATGAATGCCTCTTTGAAGAAATTTTTGGTTTGCCGAGCAATGGAGTCTACCCTATTCCTCAACAGGACGAACTCGATGTCACCTCCTTTTGGGCAAAAGTGACGAGGGGTAATCTGGGGAATTGCACCCAATTTTAATGCACGAGGATTTGAGACGCCGCCGTCTACGTCACTTACGAAATCCTAGCCCACGTAGTACAGTGCAAGCAAGAAGACACTAACGTGACTAAGCCGGAACTCTTTGTGCTTTGGTGCTTGCATAACGGTCGTCGACCTCGACTCTACCCCCTGATTTTTAATGGAATCCACAACATCGTGGTAAGGAAGCTGGGCAGTAAAACACCGCACCTTTTGTTTGCCCCGTACATAACCGGCCTCGTCCATCGCTTCGGGTATGAACTGGACGACAATGGCTTTCCGGCTCTTGAGATATCAACTCTTCCGACGGCCCCACACGATGCGAGGACTCCCGCTCATAACTCCGGGCAAGGTGGATTCTTGTCTCGACGCAACAAGGAGAATTAGGAGGCGGCCCCACTAACTGATTAAAGCAAGAACCCCAATTAGGATTGATTCTTTGAGGAGAATTGGGATTTCTATACGATAGATGTTTGAGAAGCTCCAGCTTCTTAATGAAAAGATCGACAAAAATCACAAAAGCAATCGTCAAAACTTTCGAAAGCTAAACACTCCTCTTTACCGGCTCGAAGGGCATTTTAGCTAAGAATACCCATCTCAAGCAACCAAATTCCATCCGGAGACGGATCTGGACGACAATTCCTCCGTTGAATTAAGAAAAAAAGGAGAAGAAATTAAAAATTACTAACACCTTCTATTTTTCTTTTGCATTTCTTATTTTCGTGTAGGATCCCCTCAACTTCGCCACTCGTTAAATGTCATTTGGTACTCGGCTCATCACCACGAGCATGACCATAGGGACGTTTATCTCTCTTTTACCTTTTACTGTACTTTGATTTGTCTTATGTTGCAATGTGGACATTGTATGGTTTAAGTGTGTGTGTGTGTTGTATGCTTGCTTTTGTATTTGATTTGAGTTGTGTGTATTGATATTAGTTGGAACCTTGACGAAGTGACGTGGTTACATGCTTAGGTTAGGTTGTTTAGACTTTCGTTTGACATTAGTATAATTGTGGGGAATTAAGTGTAAGAAACCTATGAAATGTTTTGTTCATTATTTTATTCATGTTTCATTCCAAGAGTCGAATACTCTCCAGTACCCCCATTTTAAAATGCCCTCTATAGGAATTTTTGTAAGTTTTCCTTTTTATTTTTGGAGACGCTAAAAACTCCATGTGCTTATCGGAAAAAAAATTGCATTTAGAAACAGTAGATCGGAGTCAATAAACTCTAATTTTTGAGTTGTAAATATCATGTTTGTCTAAGTACCTCACCTTTATGGGTACTAAAAAAAAGAAAAGAAAAAGAGAAAGAGAAAATTAAAAATAAAAATAGTACAAGAAGAGAAATCCTTGTACAAGTGAATTATATATAATAAGTCGTGCAACTCTTGTACGCATTTTTTATTTTTACTTTAGATTGTATTGTTAAAGAGTCACATAGATGATTGGGTTAGTCGGGTACCAACTTAGCGGTTTGAGCATGAATAGAATTTGGCGAGACACGGATGGGGAACTTACATGAAGGTCAACACATTAGTTTTAGGCGTTCGACCACGAGCGTTCCCACAAGTTACGAACAATTAAGAACGACAAAAATCGGACAAGGATTCGCAAGCTTGCCATCGATCGACCAGCAATCGACGTAGCTCATCGATGCAACACCGATGCCCACATCAAAAGCCCCAGTCGATTGACCTGTCGAGACATTCTAGCAACCATCTATCGACACAGCTTGTCGACGCGACCTCGACGGGCGCCTACCAGCGGAGTTGACAGCCTTAGTCGATCGACACGCCGAGACCCATGCGACACCATCGATCGACCACCAGTGTCGATGGAGAATGATGTTAGAGACACCTTCGATTGATGCAAGTCAATGAGCGATCGATGTTCGTCATTTTCATGCATAATTACCATGACGCCCTCCTCGACCGACACTGTTTAAGCGTTGTCACTCTTAAGATGAAAGGTAGACCAGACCAATACTAGGCACTTAACTTTTCTAAACCTAGTTTTCTATGTTTTTAAACTTTTGAATCTTCCTTTCACTACTTGCTAGATTCATCTTGAATAATTCATCTTCGTGTATCATTTTCAAACGATCCGGTGGAGATCAAGAATTCAACTCGTTGATAGCTTTTCGATTTATTTTTCTCTAATTCATGTTATACGCTTGAGTAATTTATATAGTTTAATTCTAGAATTCGTCTTGTGAATTTTAGTTATTGATTTTCATTTTATTGCTTGCGTTAATTCTGGATCTCGTTGAATTGTATGCTTGGGTTGATCTTGTCTGCGTTTTCTTGTGAATTTAATCTTAAAGTTTTTGATTCATAGTTGTTTAGGTGTTAGTGGACTTCTTGTCCATTTTGGTTTTAGTAATTTGATCGAACACCTTTAGTCATTACTTGTTAATTATCATTTATTTTTATCGTGTTTAGTTATCATGTTTGAAAAATATGTTTGATACGTTAGTTTAATCAATTACTTGCGTTGTTTAAGTTGAAATTCGATTTGATCAATTATTCTAGTTCTCAAGGTAAAAACAAAACACCAATTTGTTGACCGTGTGTTTAGATAATTTGTGTTTGAAAGAACATTTTGATTCCAATTGTCATTCCTTGAGAGATTCGACTCGAGTCAAACTTATCACTTATAATCGCTCCGTTCTCTTGCGGACGAACTTTTCTAAACAAAAAGTGAGTGCAAAAAAGTTCGATTCAGAGATCCTCTCTTAACTTATGAGTTCATTATTTTTTCTGAAGCCTTTTATAATCTTATCAAAAATACAAACCTTTGAGATAGCTTTTGTGAAATTAGAACTACTAGAACTGCATGCATTATCACACATCTATTTTTGCAAATGATTCCTTGATATTTTTTGAAGCTTCATAGACTTAGATGTTGATGTTAAGTTTTTATTGTATAGATTTTGTACAGCCTCATCTCAAATAGTTAATCTTGAAAAGTCTGCAGCCTTTTTTAGTAAAAAATTCTCCCCTAGAAATAAAAGGGCTATCCTTTCAATTTAATGTTATCACTCAATAATGTTAAGTCAGATATTTAGTTCTCCCTCTTGTGTTGTGTAGGTTTAAGTCAGATCTTTTTAAGTATGTCATTGAGGTGGCTCGCTATATACTCCTTATAGATATGTGTTCTAGTCATTGTAGAGTTTTTTCTTGGTTTTCGTGGGGATGAAAAATTGAGGGTAGGAACAAAATCCATGAGGCAGCCTCACTTAAATTTTCTAAACCTAAGCGTTGGGGGGTAGGGGTTAGGGAGAAGGAAATTGGGCTCCATGACATTGAGGCTTTCAATGATTCTCAACTTGCTAGAAAATGTGTGGAAACTCATAGCTCAATCTAATTTACTTGTTTGTAAGGTGATGAAAGCTAGGTATTTTTCTACTTGGGGATGGGTTTGGTTGGTTGTTGAATGTTGTTGCTAAGCCTAATACTTCATGGATTCGGAAGAGCTAGGCTAAGAACATATGTATGATTAAGCTTAGGGCTAGTTTTAGGGTAGGGGGTGAGAAGTCTATAAGATTATGCTCAAAGTTTTATTCTTACTCCTTGCCATGTAGATTCTATATATCTGACTTGGTTATTGAACATGTTCTAATGAAGAGGCTGATTGGAATTCAGAGCTTATTTCATGAGTTTTCAATCTTGTGGTTGCTGAAGAGTTCTCGGGATTACCTTGTTCCATGAGGAATTTCAAAGATAAGATGGTTTGGGATCCCTCAACAAATGGAAGATTCTCAGTAAAGGAAGAAAGTAAGAAAGTAGTTAATGTACTTCATACGGTGAGACAGTTATTGCTGGTAGGAGGTTTTGGAACAAGATTTGGAAGCTCAATGTGAAAAGTAAATTGCACCACTTTTTCTAGAAATGTTTACACAATCTGCTACCTACTAGTGTGAACTTAATTAAAAGAGTGATGAATGTTGATAGGGTGTGTGGAGTTTATGGTTTGGATCTTGAAGATCTTGAACATTTATTTTTTTAAATGCCCCAAATCATTAAGGGTTTGGAGATTGAGCTTAGTCAGTTGGGAGGGATGTAAGGAGATGGAATGGATTTTTCTTGAGTGGTGGAATTTTATCTGTTTAGGAGTTTGATTCGTACATATTTTTGTGTGTTGCTCATATATTCTCGTGTCTTATTTTGTATGATTTATTTGGGTTTTAGTTATATTTTGTCCCATTTTTCTTTTCTTTTCTTTTTGCATTTTCATACATTGTTTGTCCTTTTAGTATTTTTTCATATTTTTCTCGTATTTTTGTTCATTTTCTTATATTATTATATTTTTCTTGGTTTTAGAATAGTCAAGCGAGCCCAGGCGCGTTCCTGAGGATCACAACTGGCTCACTTGGATGAAAACATAACCCGGACCTACAAAGCACAACTATCGATCAAGCTCTCGCCCGCGTCGACCGACTAGTTGAGATTCTCATGTCACTTTTGATCGACCCCTATCGATACGCCGATACACGAATATTTTCCCAAAATCGACAACATTCATTGATCGAGACATCATCGATGACAGAGACACTGGTCAAACCAACGTCAATTGACGAAGACCATTCTAGGTCAATTTTGATAAAATTACTGTTTTGCCCGATTTTCAACCTATTTAAACCCACATACCCAGGACTTGAAATGTGTCCTTTGAATCCCTCAGGGTTTGAGTGACCAAGCTTATCCTCTTTTCATCCTTTTGTTCCTTCAAGCACAAATCACCTTAGAACCCTAGTTAGTTTAGTGTAGCTTGTAGAATCTTAGCTTAGCTCTTAGTTTCGCTTAGTTATTGGTGTGGTAAAGATTTTGTACTTAGTGGAATAATTTCTCTTTTGGATTTCAAAATTTGAAGAACTTTTCTATTTGGGTAATTTTAATTGTTGTTCTCTTATATTTTCTTGTTAATTTTTATGAATGTTTGAAGTAATATGTTCTCTTATGTATGATTAGTAGTTTGGAAGTTTAAGCTTATTTTTTGTTGTTCACAAACCTTTAAATTTCTCCTTGTTGTTTTCGTGCTCGAATTTCAAGCTTGTTTCTCTTTTTATCATAATGTAAGTTGGTGGTAAAAGGTAGATGGGTTTTCCCAAAATAGTCATTTTCTTGCACTTAACTTTTATTGTAGTATAGGTTCTTGATTAATATATGTTCAAACATTGTAGTTTCTTTGACTCTCTAGTTATAGTTTCAATGTCTTTTCCATCTATGCTTTGTGTTAATTTATTTGTGATTTTAATTATGAGTTTATGATTTCATTAGCTTGAATTACGAATATGTTTATGTTTGCTCTTAGAATTTGTGCGTCTAGGGTGTAAATGAGTTTAGAACCACCAATTGGTAACTATAGAGTGTGTAATCGAGAATCAGGATTGACAACCTCGATTTGTAGATTAAGTGTTCAATTGGTCGTGGAGACGAGTTTAGAAAGAACCATAAGCCCCCATTTTATTAATCTTTTCAAAGCTTTGGATTTTATTTCTCATCATTTAAATCATTGTCTTAGCTTTCAAAAACTCAAAACCTGAAAATTGATTGTGTGTTTAGCGTAGCATCTTATTTATTTTCTTATTCATGATTCAAACATAAAAATCATTTCTGATTAGTGTTTCTCATGAGATTCGACTTGAGTCACCTCATCGCACTACGATCGAATCTACACTACTACAAAAAAAAAACCCAAAAACATCGGTTATTTTTGCTAATAGGCATCGGTTCTACAACCGATGCCTATTAGACCGATGCTAAAAACTGGGGCTTTAGGCATCGGTTCTACAACCGATGATAATAACTTAAATAAGCATCGGTTGTTTGACCAAAACCGATGCCTAATATATACATTAGGCATCGGTTTTGGTCAAACAACCGATGTCTAATGTATAGATATAGACATCAGCTTTTGTCAGACAACCGATGCTAATAACTAACATAAGCATCGGTTGTTTGACCAAAACTGATGTCTAATCTATACATTAGGCATCGGTTTTTGCAAACAACCGATGCCTTATGTATAGATATAGACATAGATTTTGTCAAACAACCGATGCTAATAACTGACATAAGCATCGGTGGTTTCACCAGAACTGATGCCTGATCATGGATATAAACATCGGTTTTGTAAAACAACCGATACCAATCTCGATGATTCAAGCTTTTGTGTACCTACTTATAAATATTTATCAGATTTTAAAAGCTCGCCCGCAAGAGAACAGGATCGCGTGTAGGTTGGTAAGTTGAACCGAATCGTCTCTCAAGGAATACTAGGCTCGGAAGTTCCTTTTGTGTTTGTTGTTCACGAATAAGAAATAAAAATAAAATCCTAATCTAAACACATAAAAACAATAAATTGATTCAAAATGAATAACAATTAAATTAAAGGTTTTTGAAAAGATTTTGAAAATAAGGGTTCTAGAGCTTTGAATCATTTGCACGATCTATTGGGATAAACCCAATTGATGGTTCGCGACGATTATAGGCTCTAGACCCATTAGATCTAGCCAATCAATATCATCATAATAATCTTATCACAATCATCAATCATCATCAATTCATCGTCATACATGGGGGTTTGTTTGTTGGAGTTTTGATTATTCTAATTCAAGCAAGAGATTAAAATCATCATAATTAATTAAGCTAAATTAACGAAGGGAAATAGAAAACTTACTAATTAAACGGAAAAAGTTGCAGCGTTCCAAGCGAAGTCTTGAATCTAAAGTATCTAAACTATCTAAAAACTAATCTACTTTATCCTAAATCTAAGAATTTAAAACTAAGAATTATGAAAAGTAACTAAGAAATCGACGGGCTCTCGTTGGAGTTGCTAGCCCCTAAGAGGCCTTAATACCCTAAGAATATGATAATGTATGTAAAAATCTAAAATACATAGGGTATTTATAGTTATTTCATGACTTGGAGCCTAAGAAAACATAAAAACGTGTCAAAAATGTGTTTCCAGCATCGATCGACGCGGTCCAAATCGACGCAACAGAGACTTCCTTGTGTTGACACTGGGTAACCCAGTGTCAATCAGCATACCCAGTGTCGGCAGGGCGTCGGTCGACGCGAGCAGCTCTAGGCATCGACGTGGGCAGCTCTCAGCACCCAGTGTCAGTTTAAATACTTCAAATTGAGGCCCATTTTCGCTGAAACTTCACTCGTAGGCCCATCCTTGATTATGTCCAAACCAAAAATCTTTAAAATACCTAAAATAAACATAAAATTAATTAATTATAATTAGAATATGATAGAATAAGTTGGAGATAAGAAAATACGAAAATATGCTCAATCTATCCAACTTTCACCGAAAACAATAATAAAAATGAACTAAAATACTAACTAAAATCAAGACAAATCCGTGGTAATCAACTACCCCGCGCTTTATTGGTTTGTTCGTCCTCGAACAAACGATAGTTTCAAAGTATAATAAGAATGGAAATATGCTCAAGCAATGAGTCATGTCGTGCTACATAATTAATTTTAAAAATATAGATACATGCAACACAACTTCAAACATTCCACCCTTATTACATTGTCGCTCCAAAATCAAATCCATGCATCCTCTCAAAAGGTAATATATATGGATGTACGCTCAAAGCACTCAAGCATTGCTGCATAGGATGTGTATACACTCAAATCATACAAATACATGAAAAATAAATAAGCACGGAAAATCAATCTCTTTTCAATCGCAAATTAAGTGTGTTGTCGAACTAAGAATCGGAAAAGGTCTTTTCGGGTTAAATGTAAGGCTCTTTGGACAGGTATGGAATATATAAGTCGTGTGGCTAACTCATGATCTAACATGATCAATAACTCACCAAACGATTCTAATCACGAAGCAATTTGCTTCACCTCGTTCAAAAGAAAAACCTCACTAAACACCCATAACGTAGCCTTTATACTTAGGCTATTTCTCAACTCGTAACTCTAAACCGACTTTTGCTCGAACCACTTAATCACAATTGAAGCTTATTATATTCTTCTACAAACACAACTCTTTGTCTTTTAAACATTAGGCTTCCTAAGATAATAAACAATAAAATACAAGCTTTTATAAGCGCGTAGGCAATTACATAACACGATTCACCAAGATTCACCATCCTTCTTATTCCTTCTTTTTTTTTCTTTTTTCTTATCCCCCTTTTATTCTTTTTTTTTCTTTATGGGGTTCTCATGTTTTTGTTTTTTTTAAGGATGGTGGTCCTTAATTACAATAATTTCATAAACTCCTAATAAAAATTCCAAAATACTAAATAACCAATAAAAATAACGAACTTCCTACCCCAACGCTTTTAATGGGTTAGTAGGGGTCAACTCAACAAAATCACATAGGGCTATAGGCATGGATAATTTGGCTATGATTGGCTCATTCAGAATCTATAGTGGCTAAAATTATATGGATATGGCCGGAATAGGGTTTTTTTTTTTCTGTGCCTTAACCTCATTTTCAAAGTCAACTACACACAGCGATTTCAAAGAGATATCAAAACTGAAACTTATTCAAGCACATTCAAAGATGATAATCACTCAGGCTACTCACAGGCTTTGTGCATGAAAAAGTTTTGAATTGACGCTGCTTTTAAGGTTTTGCGAAATCATTTGCGTCCAAGTACCATTTTACAATATATAAATAAGAATTTCGAAAAAAATTATGCACTTATACACGCTCAAAAGTGATTCGAACTTTTGTGTACCTACTTATAAATATTTGTCAAATTTTTAAAAGATCGCCTGCAAGAGAACGAGATCGCGTGAAGGTTGGTAAGTTGAACCGAATCGTCTCTCAAGGAAAACTAGGCTCGGAAGTTCCTTGTGTGTTTGTTGTTCATGAATAAGAAAATAAATAAAAATAAACACAAGAACGGGGTTTTGTTTGAATTGTTTTAAGAACTAGAATTTAATTAAAACTAATGATTAATTAACTACGATCTATTTAATTAAATCTAAGATTATTTAAACTAAGAACTAATTATCTAAATTATCTAAATCTAACATTAATTTACCTAAGAGAAATTGGATCTCGAAATTATTTATTCTAAGAGAAAATTAATTAATTGATTTTTTTTAAAAAATTAAGAAAACTAGGGTTCTAGAGCTTTGATTCGACTCCACGATCGCTTGGGTATCCCCAATTGATGGTTCTAAACGAATCTAGGCTCTAGACCCATTAGATCTAGAAAAAAACAATCAACAAATTCAACATCTCAAGCTCAACACAATCACAAGAACGTTTCATCATGGAAATAATAATTATTAATTAAACTAATTAAATTAAGGAGCATGGGAAAATAAATACTTACTAATTAACTAAGAAGAACCGCGACGTTTTGGTGTAGAAATCAACAAACTAATATTAATCTAAACTAACTAGGAGCTAATCAAAACTAATCCTAAAAGCTAGAGATTTAAAACTAAAATTATGAAGAGAAACTAAGAAAACAACTCGGCACTCGTCGGGGTTGTCAATCCCTAAGAGGCCTTAAAAATCCTAGGAATAAGTAAAAAGTAGGAAAAGTAACCTAAACTATGCTAAAGTATGCTTGAAATCTGAATTATGGGGGTATTTATAGTTGTGAGATGATTTTGGGCCGAAATCAGGCTTTTATGTCGGTTTTGGGCCTTTTTCACGGCAGTGTTAACGATAAGGTAGCGGTAGTAACCTTTATAGAAAGCTACCGTTAGTTCTTCAATTTAGCGCCTCTGTTCTTCAAGGATACTATAATGGCTCCAGAAGAATAACCGTTATAGAAAACTGGCAGCATTAAATTCTTGCTACTTCTTCGCCGGAAAGCTCGATCTTTGACTCTCGATCATCATACTTCATCTCTAACGTGATGAAATCTTCCGGGTACTTAGCTATAAAGTGAAAAATCACAAATAATCACTTATTTGCATCAATCTAGATCAAAATGCGGTAAAATAAGCTTGAAGTACAAATATACGAAATTAAGCTCAAACTACCCAACTTATACCAAAAATAATAAGAAAAATAAACTAAAATACTACTAAAAATCAAGACAAACCCGAGCTAATCAACTACTTCACGCTTTATTGGTTTGTTCGGCCTCGAACAAACGATTATTTCAAAGTTTAACAAGAAAGAAAATAAACTCAAGCAAGGAGTCGTGCTATGCTACATATATAATTTTGAAAATATAGATACATGTCACGCAACTTCAAACACTCCACCCTTATTACTTTGTCGCTCCAAAATCAAATTCATGCTTCCTCACAAAAGGGCAATATATAGGGGTGTTTACTCAAAAGCACTCAAGCATTGCTGCATAGGACGTGTATACGCTCAAATCATAAAATTACATGCACAATAAATAAGAACCAAAAATCAATCTCTTTTCAATCGCAAATTAAGTGTGTTATCGAACTAAGAATCGGAAAAGGGATTTTCGGGTTGTAATGTAAGGCTCTTTGGACGGGTATGGAATATATAAGTCGTGTGGCTAAATCACTCAACCCAACCTAATCGCGAAACAATGCGACCTCGTTCAAAAATAAAAATACCTCACTAAACACTCATAACGTAACCTTTAAATTGGGCTATTTCTCAACTCGTAACTCTACTACCAACTTGTAGCGCAAACCACTTAAACACAATTGAAGCTCATGATACGCTTCTTACACAAATCTTTGTCCTTCTAAACATTAGGCTTCAAGAAAATAAACAATAAAACACAAGCCTTTATTAGCGCGTAGGCAATTAATCAACACTATCCACCATCCTTCTTTTTTCTTTTTCTTTTTTTAATTTTCCCCCTTTATTATTTTTTATGGGGTCTTTTTTCTTTTTTTTTTTATCATTTTCTTCTCTCTTTTTTTCGGATGGTGGTCCTTAATTACAAAAATTCATAAATCCCTAATAAAATTTTCAAAACTCTAATAACCAGCAAAATAACGAACTCCTACCCCACGCTTTTAATGGGTTAGTGGGGGTCTCAAAAAAAACTCTCATGGCTAATGGAAATGGATTATTTGGCTATGATTGGCTCTTTCGGAATTTATAGTGGTTAAAATATATGGATATGGCCGGAATAGGGTTTTTTCTGTGCCCTAACGTCATTTTCAAAGTCAACTACACACAGCGGTTTCAAAGAGATATCAAATCAAAACTTATTCAAGCACATGCAAAGATGATAATCACTCAGACTACTCATAGGCTTTTTGCATGAAAAAGTTTTGAATTGACTTTGTTTTTAAGGTTTTGCGAAATCAATTGTGTCCAAGTACCATTTTATAATATATAAATAATAATGTTTGAAAAATTTTATGCACTTATGCACGCTCAAAAGACAAGAACATCAAATCATACTTAATTAACTTCGACAGGCAAGCCATACAAACATAATATCGTGCGGGAATAGTAATCAATCATGTAAGAATTTTAAAAATTGCACATTTTTTAAGAATATAATATAAATTACGCTCAACCATCCCCCCTCTAAAAACTCGGCAATCTTCTGATTGCCATAAATATAAAGAAAAACAAATGAGGAAAGGAGTAAGGGAATGTCCCTGAAAAATAGTCGAGCGGCTCCAAAAAGTTATGCGCAATCGACACTCGTCTCAAATCGCGTGATTGGAAATGACTTGATTAACCATCATTGGCGAATTTCCCAACTTTTTCTGCACACCAACACCGCATAAAAAGTACCAAAGCATTGACAAAACTAATAAAATAAAAGAAATAAAAATAAAAATAAAAATAAAAGCTAAGGAAATAAATCAAACACTTGGGTTGCCTCCCAAGAAGCGCTTGTTTAACGTCGAAAGCTTGACGCCTTCTACGGACGATGTTATCCCAGATCCAGAAACAAGTGACGATCGTGCCACGCCTTAGTGTTCTCTAACAGTAAGCATGGGTGTTTATAATTCTCAAAGCGGGCACGGACAGCAAGTCGTAGAAACAGAACTCCAATTCGCTTCGGAGGTCAAAAAAGCGAATAATTTAACACCATGAACAAATTAAAAGAAAACTGCGGCACAAGGTGATCCTTTACTTTCTTAAAAACTACGAAATCCGTTGAACAAACGTCAAGTCCCTCGTACACTCCGAACTCCTTAACTCCTTTGGCATCCCCCTCAAAAACTTGAAAAATATTAAAATCTATATAATAGCATAGGGGAGGGGGAGTCTCTTCGACTACCTCAACCACCACCTCCATCTTGACTTCAATTAAAGCATCGGGTGGCACAGTATGAGGCTCAGTAATCTCACCTTTCTCTAATAATTCTTCCACCGTTCCAAAAGTAAGATTCGACAACGGTTCGGGTGGAACGACATGAGGTTCGATCAACACCACTTTTTCTAAGAAATCATCCACCGCCTTTTCTACAATTGGAAACGCAACATCTCCATTCTTATTGAGCTTGATTGGGCATGAATCTCCATCGCTAATTAGGTTCTCCAATGGCAGTGCCTCCACATCCTCGTTTAAAATATCATCAATTAGCACAGGGGAAACGATCTCATCTAAACTCTCCAAAACTTTCTCTTTATACTCATCTTCTAAACAACTAGTTAGGCTCGAATTCTCTTCTACTACGATGGGCTCCACCCCTTCAAGAATTGGTACCGCATCCCTCTCGTTTAAATAAGCCCTTATTTGAGCACACGACCTCTCTATATTCTCCACACACCGATCCATTCTTTGACTTAAAGACACAAAAGGTTCATTCTCAAGTTTGTCTTGAAAACTCAGGATCTCAGCTTCTTGATCTTGCTGCTCCACCACTAATTGATCATTTGTTTGGTAGTCTTTATAGCTCGGGTAGGAAGGAATTAAGTTGGGAGGGGCATAAAAATCGTGGCTCGTATAATCTTGGACGGCGACAACTTCCTCCTGTGTCTCATCATCAAATGTTACCAAACATTCATGCGTCATATGTCCTCGACATCCACAACGATCACATATTACATTAGGTAAGTAGAACTTTCTCATGAATTTATCGCCTACTTCATACCACATACGGAAAGAATTAGGTTCTAGCCTTACAAACCATTTCATTGCTTCTTCCTTCAGCGCAAAAGTGAAGAATCGCATCTTCACTTGATCCCTTGTAAGCCCGTGAAGAGGAGAACTATCAGTGATGAACTCGTACTTTTGAATGAATTTTAGTGCATCTTCGTTCCGACGCCCATGAAAAATCGGGAGATTCAATTGGTCGTATATGTCAGGAAAGTAATTCTACATCGCAGCGCTCAACGGAATGGCCAGTCGAAGTTCACGACGCCAATCTTATGGTGGTATCTCGTACGGGTAAGACATTTTTTGATTTCTTAAAACTTTTATAATAATTTTTTTTTGAAAGATAAAATAAAAAGAAAAAATAATAGTTTTCGAAATTTTATTTCTTCTAATTTTTGAAACTTCTTTTAATTAATTTTGTTAATTTTTTTTAAAAGAAATCAAATTAAAAAAAATAATTTTCATTTTTTTTTTTGATTTTTTTTTTCGAAAAATAAATATTTTTAAATTAAAAATAATATTTTTGAATTTTTTTATTTTAAAAATAAAATATATATTTATTTTTTTTACGAAAAACGGATTGATAAATCTTGGATTTTGGTTGTAAACGAACCTTGCAAACACAACGCTCAATACACAAGATAAAACGCACGGTGGAAGATAATAAAAACGAAATAAATGAAAAATCACAAATAAATACCTGATAAACGAAATGAAATAAGAACACAAATAAGGATACGACGAACAAACACAAAATTCACAACCTTTAGTTTTTCCCAGCAACGGCGCCAGGATTTTGATTCGAACTTTTGTGTACCTACTTATAAATATTTGTCAAATTTTTAAAATCTCGCCCGCAAGAGAACGGGATCGCGTGTAGGTTGATAAGTTGAACCGAATCGTCTCTCAAGGAAAACTAGGCTCGGAAGTTCCATTTGTGTTTGTTGTTCAAGAATAAGAAGATAAATAAAAATAAACACAAGAACGGGGTTTTGTTTGAATTGTTTTAAGAACTAGAATTTAATTAAAACTAAGGATTAATTAACTACGATCTAATTAATTAAATCTAAGATTATTTAAACTAAGAACTAATTATCTAAATTATCTAAATCTAACATTAATTTACCTAAGAGAAATTAGATTTAGAAATTATTTATTCTAAGAGAAAATTAATTAATTGATTTTTTTAAACAATTAAGAAAACTAAGGTTCTAAAGCTTTGATTCGTCTCCACGATCACTTGGGTATCCCCAATTGATGGTTTTAAACGAATTTAGGCTCTAGACCCATTACATCTAGCCAAAAACAATCAACAAATTCAACATCTCAAGCTCAACACAATCACAAGAACGTTTCGTCATGAAAATAATAATTATTAATTAAACTAATTAAATTAAAGAGCATGGGAAAATAAATACTTACTAATTAACTAAGAAGAACCGCGATGTTTTGGTGTAAAAATCCACGAACTAATATTAATCTAAACTAACTAGGAGCTAATCTAAACTAATCCTAAAAACTAGAGATTTAAAACTAAAATTATGAAGAGAAACTAAGAAACAACTCGGCACTCGTCAAGGTTGTCAATCCCTAAGAGGCCTTAAAAACTCTAGGAATAAGTAAAAAGTAGGAAAAGTAACCTAAACTATGCTAAAGTATGTTTGAAATCCGAATTATGGGGGTATTTATAGTTGTGGGATGATTTTGGGCCAAAATCAGGCTTTTATGTCGGTTCTGGGCCTTTTTCACGGCAGTGTTAACGATAAGGTAGCGGTAGTAACCGTTATAGAAAGCTACCGTTAGTTCTTCAATTTAGCGCCTCTGTCCTTCAAGGATACTATAACGGCTCCAGAAGAATAACCGTTATAGAAAACTGGCAGCTTCAAACTCTTGCTACTTCTTCGCCGGAAAGCTCGATTTTCGACTCTCGATCATCATACTTCATGTGTAACGTGTTGAAGTCTTCCGGGTACTTAGCTATAAAGTGAAAAATCACAAATAATCACTTATTTGCATCAATCTAGATCAAAACGCGGTAAAATAAGCTGGAAGTACAAATATACGAAATTAAGCTCAAACTACCCAACTTATACCAAAAATAATAAGAAAAATAAACTAAAATACTACTAAAAATCACGACATATCCGTGCTAATCAGATAAGAATCTTAAATCATACATAGCTAACTTCGAAAGGCAAGCCATACAAACACAATCAGCGCAGAAATAGCAATCAATCAGGTAAAAAGAATTTCAAATTGCACAAATTCTCATATAAATCATACTCAACCATCCCCCCCCCTCTAAAAATCCGGCAATCTCTCGATTGCCCTAAATATAAAGAAAAGCAAATCAAATGAGGAAAGGAGTAAGGGAACGTCCCTGAAAAATAGTCGAGCGACTCCAAAAAAGCGCTTGTGGAATCATCTTTCTTTAACAAAAAAGCGCTCTCCAAACGCGTGAACGAAAATATCTTGAACAAAAATCTAAAACTCGCAGAAGCAGTCATCGTAGGAGGGATCATTGTCGGGTCTAAGAAAATCCGCTCAAATGCACATTGACAGAGCATCGGTCGACGCGGGCGGGTCGAGCGTCGACGCCGCGTCGGTGCTTGCGTCGTCAACCATATTGATTTCTTCATTCTAATGATTAATACTTCCTCGATAACACTGCTTTCTATTTCAGAAACATAACACAAATGAAAACGAGAAAAAGAGAAATAAACTAAAAAGAAATACAAGGGATCCGTGCGTGCGTCCAAGAAGCGCTTGTTTAACGTCGAAAGCTCGACGCCTTCTACGGACGATGCTATCCCGGATCCAGAAATAAGTGAAGATCTGATTCAAGTTTTTTGGTTGCCTACTTATGAAAATTTTTCAAAAGTTCAAAAGCTTGCCCGCAAGAGAACGGGGTCGCGCGTAGGTTGGCAAATTGACTCGAGTCGTCTCTCGAGGAACATACAATCGGAATTTCTGAATAGTTTGTTCAATTTTCAAATAACATATACAAATAAGGAGGGGAGGTTTGATGAGGATAATTAACAATGAATTTAAATAGCAAATACTTAATTTTTAAAGCTAAATTAACTAAACTTAGATTAATTAACTAACTAATAAATTAAACTAAACAATAAGAAACTAATTTAATAACTAAAAAGCAATTCAAATTCAGCAATTTAAACTAACCATTCAAATAATTAACTACTAACTATTGTAACCCTTAGCGCTAACTGTTACTGCTAACTGTTGGTCCAACCGTTAACAGTAACGGTTAACAGCAATGGTTAACACTAACTGTTTGGTAGAAACTAACATGAATTGCATGCATAAACTAATATCCAACCAACAGAATATTAAACTACCAACAATAAGCATATAAAATTGAAAATAAACTAAGATTAAATAACTAAATACGTTCAGTGAATCCAAACGAAAGCAAACAATACGAATATAACTTATCCAACATGCGCAAACTTGAAATCTAATGATATAAAACTAAGAAAACTAAGTAAAAGTTCGAAGTACTCGTTTAAGCTGCTGGAAATTGAAGTATCTTCGGCTATTCCGAAGAGTGAACGCAGCAAACTGAACTTTTACGGATGAATCATCGTCGAACGGCTTCGAGAACTCGTCGTCGTCGATTCTTGGTTGCTCCTCGATCATCGCGTCTTGTTGTTGTTTTCCGTCTCTGATACCCTAGGGTTCAGCTCTATTTTAGGGTTAGCACATGCTCACAGATACACACACCGTCGAAATTCGGATTAATGAAGGTATTTATAGACTTTTTCGAGACTTGGGCCGCAAGCCTGTCTGCTGTTCCTGGGCCCCGCTAATTGTTGGTTGCTAACGGTTATAGCAACCCTTAGTGGCAACCGTTAGCTGCTACTTTCATGTTCAGGTCTGCTGCTAACGGTTATGGTTAAGGGTTATGAAGTAACCATTAATACCAACCGTTAACTCCAAAGATTTTCTACTTTTCGCCGGAAAGCTCAATTCTCATCTCTTGATCATTATACTTTATCTCTAATGCGCCGAACTCTCCCGGTTACTTAGCTGTAAGTGAAAAATATCAAATAATCACTTATTTTGCATCAATTAGATCAAAACACGATAAAATAAGTCGGAAGTCTAAATATACAAAATTAAGCTTAAATGGTCCAACTTATACCAAAAACACTAATAAAAAGATACTATAATACTACTAAAAATAACCACAAATTCATGTTAATCAACTACCCCACGCTTTATTTGTTTGTTCGTCCTCGAACAGACGTTATTTTCAAAGTATAACTTGAAAGAAAAATAGCTCAGGCAATGAGTCGTGCTACGCTACATATATAATTTTGAAAATATAGGCACTCGTCACGCAACGTCAAACACTCCACCCTTATAACATTATCGCCTCAAAAACAAATTCATGCGTCCTCTCAAAGGGAAATATATATAGGGTGATCACTCAAAGCACTCAAGCAGTTGCTGCATAGGACGTGTATACACTCAAATCATTCAAATACATGCATAATAAATAAGCACAGAAAATCAATCTCTTTTCAATCGCAAATTAAGTGTGATGTCAAAACTAAGAATTGGAAAAGGACTTTGCGGGTTGTAATGTAAGCCTCTTTGGACGGGTGTGGAATATATAAGTCGTGTGGCTAAATTCACTCAACTTAATCTAATCACGAAGAAATATGCTTCACCTCGTTCAAAAATAAAAACCTCACTAAACACTCATAATGTAGCTCTTTAAACACAGGCTATTTCTCAACTCGTAACTCTAAAACTGACTTGTAGCTCGAACCACTTAACTAAAATTGAAGCTCAAGATTTGCTTCTGCTTTCAAACACAACTCGTGCCTTTTAAACATTAGGCTTAGAGAAAATAAAATAACTCAAGCCTTTATTAGCGCGTAGGCAATGACTAACAAAAAATCACCAAGACTTTCCATCCTTATTTTTCTTTTTTTCTTTTTTTTAATTCCCCCCTTTTATTCTTTTTATGGGGTCTTTATTATTTTTTTTTCTCTTTTTTTTTCGGATGGTGGTCTTACAAAAATTCATAAAAATCATAAATTCCTAACAAAATTTCCAAAACACTAATAACTAAGAAAAATAGTGAACTCCTGCCCCACGCTTTTAATGGGTTAGTAGGGGTCGACTCAAAAATAAAATCACTCATGGCTATAGTCATGGATTATTTGGCTATGATTGGCTCATTCAGAATTTATAGTGGCTAAAAAAAATATATGAATATGGCCGAAAATAGGGTTTTATATGTGCCTTAACCTCATTTTCAAAGTCAACTACACACAG
>BMAC01000161.1:311592-345723 GCA_014905375.1 Phtheirospermum japonicum
GAAAGTAAGGAGAGGTAAAGAAAACGTCCCTGAATAAGTAATTGGGTCGAGTCGTGTCACTTTGAATTCGTACATCAGCTCGCCGTGTGAGATCGTCGTGATATTGAACAATACACAAGAAAATAAAGAAAAACATATCTAACAAGAAAACAAAATAACATAATATAAAAACGTCAAAGTGAAACATAAGTCAACAAATAAAAATAAAATAGAAAAAACATCAAGCATGCGGAGGCAATTGATCTTGTGGACCCTGAAAAGGCATAAAATCCATCAGATCAGCAGGCGGTGCTGGCGCTTGACCGTTTGGTCCATCTAATCGAAACTGCGCAAAATCGGCCGTCAGCGAAGTTAGCATGCTCCCGTGAGCTTCGACGCTCGTGTATAACTGACCCATCCTCTCATGGACCTCTCTAGCCTGCTCCAAACCCAATCGCGCGTCTGCCCTACCGAACTCAATATCCTACTCCATGCCCGTGAGTCTATCGTAAACATTATCCCTAAACTCCCAAAACTCACTCAAGAAGGCAGTGAAGTAAGGTGGCACCGCAGCGTGTGCTCCACTAGTATCATCGTAAAACCGCGCAGGGGGGGGCTCTACCGTCTGCTCGACAACTTGAGTCACCTCGTGACTCTGGCTACTCTCCCCATCCTGGCTCGCAACAATCTCAGTCCCCGCAGTCGCCTCGTCATCAGTATCCTCGTCATCAACGAGTACAGTCACTCGCTGCCGTACTCCTCTCCGCTATCCCAGCGGTCGGTACACTCTCCATGCCAACTCGAGAGGCTGCGGATCGTGCCTAACATCGTCGTGGCTCGGCTCAACTCCACAGAACTCATCAAGCTTCGTGATAAATAAGTCGTGGATCATAGGGGCTGCCCGCTCATCTCCCATCTTCCGGACATTCCTTATACTCCGGATCATCAAAGGAAGAACCTGTACAGTTAAACCTCGATTCATGCACCAAAGAGCATATAACTCGTCCTTGTTGATTATCGTCGGCTCCTCCTTCCCTATAACGCAACGAGTAAGGCATCTATAAGCCACGTAAAGGGCGTTATCCATAATCATCGAGAGGGGGTATTGAATCCTCCCCGCGTATATCTCCCCAGTAATCTCCTCCCAAAATGCAAACTCATCGTAGCGGTGATCTCGCCCACAGAGTGTCGTGCGACCGTTGAAATCGAGGCAACCCTCAATTTCTCCCCCATCCAAAGTATACTCCACCCCATTAAAATGAAAGTATAAAGCCCGATTGGGCATGAGCTCAGAAGTAGTGTAAAACTCGAGCATCTACTGCTCGTAGGCCGGGGATATCAAACGTGCCCAATGGATGCACTCTAGGTTCTTAATGTAGCCTACGAATCTCTCGGCAAAACGATTCCCTTCAACCGCCTGATCCATCCAATAGTCTATGTCTATATAAAACGGACTTATGATCAATCGACCTAGCAAAGAATGGTAAAGGTCGACCTCTTCTTCGTAAATCGGAAAAGGGGCTCCAATTTCGTGGGCTAAGTTTCGACGTGGGGGTGACTCCATTATAAATCAAAAACAAGTGGTAACAAGGGAGAAACGACGGAAAAAGGACCGGAAAATTGGAAAAAATTGCGCTGCAGAAACCTAAGGGTTGGTTCTAATGGTCAGGGCAACCTTTAACCCTAAGGGTTACTACTAATGGTTGTTGTAACCGTTACTGCAACCGTTAGCCTTTCGTCGAACACCTTGTATGCACAGCAAAAACAAACAATTCCCAGCCCAGAAAATCAAACTTAAACCAACCTAAACAATCCAATCTGCAATCCAATCGCACCAGCAGTCAAGAAGTGAAAAAAGATAAGCCGCACTTACCCCCGAAGATCTGAGATCGAAATCGGCTTCAGATGCTCAATCTTCCGCCTATGGTGTTCGCCGCCGTCAAAAATCGCCGTCGCTTTCGTTGTTGAAATTATCTAGGTTCGCGATTTATGTTAATGGTTGGATGCGACAGAAATTCGCTAAGGGTTGTGGGGGTGGTGTTAACGATTGGGCAGAGAAGCAAAAATAAGAATGTGAAACCCTAAGTGTTAGGTATATAGAGCAACTTTGGGTCGGGCTGAAAAAGTCGCTAACGGTTGCCTCTAAGGGTTAGGGTAACCCTTAGTGGTAACCGTTAGCTGGGCAGAATTTTCGCGAAAGTTTTAAGTTGTTCGGAAAAAAATAAAACAATTCAAAACACGAACATTAGAAAACAAATAAATATTATTAATAATTCGCAGCCGTGAACAACGAAAATTAAATAAAGTGAAAACAAATACGAGAATTAAAACAGAAAACTAAAAGATAAAGTAGGATTAAAAATCCTAATGACTCGACTAGAATTGCAATTGCAACTACGGCTCGCTAGACTTAGGCAGATTCAAAGGTTCAAGTGCCAGGTCCATAAACCCTCTCCTCTAGTTCAGCAATCTTGTTGGAGGCACCCTTCAGCTCTTTCTTCCATATTTCTTGTTTTAGAATGAGGTTGCCTCTTATCTCTTGAAGTTGACGAATCTCCTCCTCCTCCACCGACAAGCGCTGCCGGAGGTTATGCGCCTCACGCATGAGCTCCAATCCTTCACAGAAGAAAAACGTGCAGTACTCTTTCTCTTGGGCTAATTTCTCTTTTGTTTCCTCGAGTTCTCTCTCCAACTTGTCAATATCGCCTTGCAAAGAAGCAATAGTTGTGAAGGAGTGTCGCAAGTCGGCGAACAAAGACTCCGCCTCCTCGCGAGCCTTAAATAGTGCATCTCGAAGGCTTCGCACGATGGTTGCAAGTAGACGATGAGCCATAGTTGAAGGAAAGGTGTATGCTTGGGCAAAGAGGAGAGTTTTGAAAGGTACTTCAAGGAGTTGTGAAGTATTGAACCTAGGAGTTGTGTATTTATAGGTATTTTTGGCTTAAGGCTTAAGAATCCTGATTCCTTTTGTAATTTATGATTTAAGGTAGCTTAATTAAACTTAACCTTTTAGATATTAAAAGAAGGAAACCGAATATACTCAATAATACGCCCAGGAATAAGCCAAATCAAGACTTACCTTATAATGAATTCGGAATTTTCACGCTGAATCCTTCCTTTTCTGCAAAGTCTAGGCCGTTAACAGTTAGTGCTTATGGTTGGTACTAAGGGTTGGTGCAACCGTTAGCCGTACGCTGTTGTCAAAAATTTAAGAATTTTGAGATTTTCTGCAAAATTTAACAGCGGATTAACGCACAAATGCAAATTTCAAGACTAAGACAAAATAAAAAGAAAATAAAGGTAAAATAAAAGGGTATAACTCATATCAATTGTCGTGTGTGGATGCTCGGAGGTAAATTTTTGGGCCGGAATGCGGCTTTGATTAACGAAAAATGAGAAATTTAAAAATAAGAGCTGCATCGCACGAGAAAAATAACACGTCGCAATAAATTTTTATTAGAACTTAATCGCATACGAACATAAATAACAACTCGTGATTGATTAAAAATACTTAATTAAAACTCGGACAAAATGACCCCATCCTCCCAAAATGGAAATCAACTAAAACTAGCTAATCATCTTGCGACTTCTTGGAATTATCTGAACTCGAGCTCTCGGAAGATCCCTCGGGTTCATTTGCGGGTACATGCTCAGGGAATTCGGGTAGACTAGCTCTGTAAATAATTTTTCTAAGTCTCTCGATCTCCTGTAGAAGGTTATGAGCTCTTGGCTGTTCTGTTTTCCATAAGTCTTCGTATCTATTGGCCTTCCAGTAAGAGCTCAATTTTTCAAATTTGAGGTCACGATTTTCCATCTTCAATTCTTCCCTTGCGTCGTCCAAGCTCTTCATCATCTTATCATACTCGTCACGCTCGACAAACGCCTCCATGGATGTAGGTGAGAAAAAGAAAAGAGAGCTCGGGAGAAAAATTATATATGGTTGAAGCTAAGAAGTGAATGAGTTATAGGTCTCGAGGGGGTATCAAATATATAGAGGTATGGTAGTCTTAATAGTAGGAATCCTAAAAATTCAGGACTGATCCTAAAAGGTAGGCCTTAAAGATTTTCCTTAACTAACTCAGGACTCCCTTAAAAGAGTTAAATTAGACTCCCTTTAACTGATTACGCCCAAAACCCCATAAAATAGAACTTACCTTTCTAGAAAAAGTTCCCAAATAAATTCAGCTCAAAATTTATGCGTCTGCACTACTAATGGTTGAACCTAACAGTTAGAGTAACCGTTAGGGATAACCGTTAGTGCTCTGAATTTCTGTTCTAGCGGTAAGTCTGTACAGCAACCATTAGGGCTAGCGGTTACCCATTAACGGTTATGGTAACCGTTAGGTTCACTGTTCCAGCTTAAATTGAAAATTCTGCACATTAACACCCGAATAAATGCACCACGACAATAGACATAACAAAAACAAAAATAAAAGAAAATTAAATAAAATAAATTGAATAATTAAATAAAATAAAATTAAAAAAGGAAAAAAAAATTAAAAATTAACTAACGCCTGGGTTGCCTCCCAAGAAGCGCAACTTTTTACGTCGCTTGCTCGACACAGTTCCAGAGTTTAATTCTCGGTAGATGGCGGATCTTGGAGTTCCACCACTTCACGATCCTTATTCAGCATCATCCCCTCGCGGTAAAGCTTCACTCGATGGCCATTAACTTTAAAAGTTGTATCGTTCTTTTCATCATAAAGAGTAACTGCTCCAAAATCATTTATTTCCTTGATCATGAATGGTCCGCTCCATCTTGACTTAAACTTTCCTGGAAACAGTTTCAATCGTGAGTTATAAAGTAAAGCTAACTTACCCACTTCCAAAGTTTTATCAACGATATGGCGATCGTGACGCTTTTTCATGGCAAGTTTCTGTCTCCAATCACAGTCATATGCCTCGTTTCGCATTTATTCAAGATGAGTCATCTCCAGTTTCCGATATTCCCCAGCTTCTTTATGGTCCATATTGATCTTCCGAATTGCCCAACTTGCTCTATGCTCCACTTCTACCGGCAAATGACATGCCTTCCCGTAAACGAGTTGAAAAGGGGTCAAGTCGAGCACTGTTTTGTAAGCAGTTCTGTACGCCCATAGCGCATCCACCAGTTTCATAGCCCAATCCTTCCTGTTTGGACCAACTGTCTTCTTGAGAATGCTCTTCAATTGGCAGTTACTGGTTTCAACTTGACCAGAAGTTTGAGGATGGTAGGGGGTAGCCACTTTGTGTCGTACGCCGCACTTGTTCATCAATCTTTCAAATGCTCTGTTACATAAATGACTCCCTTCATCACTTATTATTGTTCTAGGGACTCCAAACCTGCTGAATATATTCTCTTTCAGAAATTTCAAAACGACGTCAGCATTAGCCTTGCGTGTTGGGATAGCTTCCACCCATTTGGACACATAGTCAACGCCCACCAGYATGTACTCAAAATCTCRGCTCTTTGYGAARGGTCCCATAAAGTCAATTCCCCACACGTTGAAAATCTCGACTACTTGATTTGGCACGAGAGGCATCTCATCCCTCTTCCCTATGTTCCCTGTTCTTTGACAATCATCGCAGTTCCTGCAATAATCATAGACATCAGCGAATAGAGTTGGCCAATAAAAACCTGCCAACAGGATCTTAAACGCGGTCTTTTGTGCCCCAAAATGACCACCAAGGTCGTGGAAAAACTGCAAAATGCTTGTCATCTCCTCATTCGGGACACAGTGCCTGTTTAGTCCATCTTTGCACCTTTTGAATACGAAGGGTTCATCCCAGAAATAACTCCTGCACTTATGTAAAGACCTTTTCCTCTCTTGGTAATTCAAATGATTAGGTATAATACCACAAGCAAGATAATCCACGATATCAGCATACCAAGGAGTGATAGAAGCATTAAGAACATAAGCATTTTCATAAGGAAATAAACCGTCAATCATGCATTTCTCATCATTTTCAGTTACCATCCTAGACAAATGATCAACTACCACATTTTCACATCCACGTCTATCTTTAATTTCTACATCAAATTCTTGTAACAATAAAATCCAACGAATCAAACGTGGTTTACTTTGTGGCTTAGCAAATAAATGACGTAGAGCAGCATGATTAGTATGCACAATGACTTTGGCTCCTACAATGTAAGATCAAAATTTATCTAAAGAGAATACGACTGCCAACAATTCCTTCTCAGTAGTTGTGTAGTTGCGTTGGGCATCATTTAGCATATAACTTGCATAATAAATAACCCTAAGCAACTTCTCTACACGTTATCCTAGAACAGACCCTACTGCTTCGTTAGACGCATCACACATTATTTCAAATGGTAGAATCCAATCAGGAGCAACAATAACCGGTGCAGACGTAAATTTCTCCTTAAGAATTTCGAACGCATTCATACAAGTTTCATCAAACACAAATGGAGTATCTTGAGACAACAATTTACAAAGTGGGCGACTAATTTTTGAAAAATCTTGAATAAATCGCCTATAAAATCCTGCATGCCCCAGAAAACTCCGGACTCCTTTAATATCTCGAGGGGGAGAAAGAGTTTCAATAAAGTCAATTTTTGCCTTATCTACCTCCAACCCTCTACTAGAAACAATATGCCCTAGTACAGTGCCACTCTTGACCATAAAATGGGATTTCTCCCAAATCAATGTAAGACTCTTCTCAATGCAATATTTTAAAACTTTAGAAAAATTAGCAAGACAACTTTCAAATGAATCACCAAAAATAGAAAAATCACCCATAAACACTTCTAGAAAGTCATCAATAAAATCAGTGAAGATGGAAAGCATAAACCTTTGAAAGGTTTCTGGAGCATTGCACAGACCAAACGGCATCCTCCGGAATGCAAATGTGCCAAAGGGGCACGTGAAGGTAGTCTTGCTTTGATCCTCCGGGGTTATAGCCACTTGATAGTAACCAGAAAGACCATCCAAGAAGCAGTAAAATTCGTGTCCAGCAGTTGGTCAATAAATGGCAATGGGAAGTGGTCCTTCCTCGTTGCAGCGTTCAGCTTCCTATAATCGATGCACATTCGCCATCCCGTGGTCAGCCTGGTTGGGACGATTTCACCTTTCTCGTTTTTGATTATGGTGATGCCGCCCTTTTTGGGCACTACATGAATCGGGCTCACCCATTTGCTATCGGAGACTGCGTAAATGATCCCTTCCACATTCAACTTAAAAATCTCTTTCTTGACCACTTCATACAATGTTGGCGTTAATCTTCGCTGACTGTCTCGTACTGGTCTTGCATCGGGTTCTAACTCAATTCGGTGCATGCACGTAATGGGGCTTATCCCTTTGATGTCTCTGATGCTCCATCCTATGGCCTCTTTGTAGGTGCTCAGTACTACAGTCAGTTCTCTTTCCTCATGCTCTGTTAATGTTGAGTAAATTATGACGGGTTTTATTTCGTTGGGCTCGAGAAAAATGTACTTCAAATGGCTCGGCAATGGCTTTAGCTCTGCTTTCGACTCAAGCACAGGTGAGGAGTTCACTATTTCACATAACTCCTCATCAAAATCTTCAAACCCTTCATAATCTTCCGTGATTTCGTTCAAGTCTATATCCAATATTTCTGCCACCCTGCTTAGAAATTCTGAGTCGTCCTCGGCGCTTGATTCATCCAGCACAGTGATTCCCTTGAGTTCATGAATGCAAGATACAATAGGATCAATAAATGAAAAATCTTCTTGCATCATCGGCGAGGGAGTGTTGTGGATATCTCTAATCGAGAATGTGACTGTCTCTCCCAAAACAGATAAAGTCAATCTCCCTTTGTGTACATCGATCAGTGTATGGGAGGTCAACATAAATGGTCTGCCCAGCAAGATGGTGTGCTCCGTTCCTTCCTTCGGAACTTCGCCGACATCGAGTATAACAAAGTCAATCGGAATTACCAATTCACCAACTTGGACCAAAACATCTTCAACTATGCCAAGTGGTTGTTGTATTAATTGGTCTGCCAACTGTAATCGCATCGTCTTTGGCCTCATTGTTCCAAGGTCAAATTTCTTATATAGCGAGTATGGCATTAGATTGATTCCGGCACCAAGGTCGAGCATTCCCCGTGCTGTTTGCCCATTAGTTAAGGCTATAGTAATGCAAAAGCTCCCAGGGTCTTTTTCCTTCTTCGGAAGTGGACCCTTGCATATGGCGCTCACCTCCTTGGTCAACTCGACTTGTTGTGCTATTTCCAATCGCCGCTCCCTTGTGGCCAACTCCTTGAAAAATTTCACGTAAGCGGGCATCGTCTTGATTACGTCCAAAAGAGGAAGATTAACGTTAACGTTCTTCAGCAGATTGTAAAGATCCATGAACTTTTTGTTCTCTTTGGCTGGGTGCAGACGACTCGGAAAAGGAACCTTGTCTATTATAAGCGATTCCATCGGTTTTGGCTGTGGAGTCAGAGACTTGGTGGAATCGTCATCTGTTACAGGAGTGGGTACTTGATTCGGGGACTTCCCTTTTAACGACCCAGGAATGTAAGGATTTGGTGACTTGTGCCTTTGGTCAACCGGTTTAGGGTCATTGTTCGTAGGCAGCCCCTCATTTACAATATTAGTGTCCTCTTCTTTCTCTTCTTTGACTGCATTATCTATCGTCTTCCCACTACGTAAAATATGAACCGCGAAAGCTTGCTCGGGTTGGCTCGGAAACTTCCCTTTTTCATTGTCATAATTGGCCATGAATGTCGCCATTTGGCCCATCATTTTTTCTAAGTTCTTCACGCTCTTAGATAGGTCATCCAAGACTTCTCCTTGCTTATTCACTTGTGTGGTCAGATTTGTCAGTCCATCCCTGTTCCTGATTGTCTTGGTGACTTGGTTTTGTTGCCAAATTAACAGCTGATCGTTCGGCTGTATAGGAGCAAGTGTCGGCCCGGCTGGTAGCGATTTGTTTGGTGGTGGCGGTGTTGATTTAGTTTGTGCTGGGGCAGAATGTAGGTTTTCAGGGCCCCATTTAAAATAAGGAGAGTTATGATTAGCGTTGAATTTGGGGTTTGTCGGAGGCCTGTGCTCATAGGTTGGAAGATCTATGTTGCGTAATTGATCCTTGATGGCGTACGCTTCAGCATCGGTATCTTCGTGATACCCCATTTTATATGAATCCACTGAATGCCCTTGATCTCCACAACGATTACATGCCTCGACGGTCTCGTTGCTTGGCATCTCAGTTGCCTCGTTAACTCTTATCTTTCGTGGTCGAGAGCTCGTTTGCCTCGACTTCTCGCTCACCCTCTCAAACAGTTGCTTGGCTCCCGTCGCTGTAAGGTGCCCAAAATCTCCTCCAGCAGCTACTTCTACGTTATTTTTGTAAGAATCTATAAGTCCTTCGTAGAAGAGTTGATTCACCATTCCCGGAGAGTTGTGATGATGGGGGCAATCTTGCAACAGAGATTTGAAACGTTCCCACGCTTCGTGAAATAACTCCCCGTCTTGCTGGACAAAGTTGGCTATTTGTCTCCTTATGTGGCCCGTCGTCTGAGCTGAGTAGTACTGATTAATGAATTTGTCGCTCACCATGGGCCAGTCGACCAGAGACCTCGGTTCTAGTGAAAGTAGCCAAGATTTTGCTTTGTCCTTCATGCAGCTAGGAAAGCACACCATTTGAAGGTCCTCGTGATGAAGTCCCGGAGATGGAATCCTACTAACTTCGGCATAGAACTCCTTGAGGAACGTCAATGGATCCTCATTTTTTGGCGAGGCCCTGAAATGTCGGGAGGTTGTTGATAATGTGAGGTTTCAGCTCAAAGTCTCTTGCAGTTCTACCCAACACAATAGCAGAACTATAGGGACCCACTTGAGGAGTTGTGAACTCTCTTTGCCTTGGTTCGCGCGCCTCCCACTGGTATCTCTCTTGGTTATTTGGCCTCGCGTATTCGTTTCTCTCATGGTAATTGTCATTTGCAAGCCAGTCATTGACCCGCTCGTCTCCATGGTAAGACCTTTCGGAATAGTCATCTTGAAATTGGTGGTGACGATTTCTATTCCCTTCTCCTCATTCGTTCTGGTCTATCATATTCCACTGAATATTGTCCCAATACTTTTGAGGTTGTACCGGTCCGTTGGGACGAACTGGTTCACTCCCGTACCCGTTCCTTTGTCGTATAGGTGGGTTCCTTTGTGGTTGATCGTTCTCTTCATTTTGGGCAGGGTAGTCCAGTCGCAACATCGTTTTGGGAATCGGATCACAAATAAAATCAGTCGTGTTAGATGATTCACTTGTGGGTGAATGAGGTGGTCTCACTTGATTTGAACGATGAACGTTGTCGATGAATGGTGCAAGTTCGAGTCTAAGTGATCTACGACCTTGCATAAACTCAACAGCAAATTAAACGCATCAACTAGAGAAAACAATTATACAAATAAACGAATTAAATAACAATAAAAATAAAAATGAACAAACATATTTTTTGAAACCTTTGTTATGTTCCCCGGCAACGGCGCCAAAATTTTGATTCAAGCTTTTTGGTTGCCTATTTATGAAAATTTGTCAAAAGTTCAAAAGCTTGCCCGCAAGAGAACGGGGTCGCGCGTAGGTTGGCAAATTGACTCGAGTCGTCTCTCGAGTAACATACAATCGGAATCTTTGAATAGTTTGTTCAATTTCAAATAACATATACAAATAAGGAGGGGAGGTTTGATGAGGATAATTAACAATGAATTTAAATAGCAAATACTTAATTTTTAAAGCTAAATTAACTAAACTTAGATTAATTAACTAACTAATAAATTAAACTAAACAATAAGAAACTAATTTAATAACTAAAAAGCAATTCAAATTCAGCAATTTAAACTAACCATTCAAATAATTAACTACTAACTATTGTAACCCTTAGCGCTAACTGTTACTGCTAACTGTTGGTCCAACCGTTAACAGTAACGGTTAACAGCAATGGTTAACACTAACTGTTTGGTAGAAACTAACATGAATTGCATGCATAAACTAATATCCAACCAACAGAATATTAAACTACCAACAATAAGCATATAAAATTGAAAATAAACTAAGATTAAATAACTAAATACGTTCAGTGAATCCAAACGAAAGCAAACAATACGAATATAACTTATCCAACATGCGCAAACTTGAAATCTAATGATATAAAACTAAGAAAACTAAGTAAAAGTTCGAAGTACTCGTTTAAGCTGCTGGAAATTGAAGTATCTTCGGCTATTCCGAAGAGTGAACGCAGCAAACTGAACTTTTACGGATGAATCATCGTCGAACGGCTTCGAGAACTCGTCGTCGTCGATTCTTGGTTGCTCCTCGATCATCGCGTCTTGTTGTTGTTTTCCGTCTCTGATACCCTAGGGTTCAGCTCTATTTTAGGGTTAGCACATGCTCACAGATACACACACCGTCGAAATTCGGATTAATGAAGGTATTTATAGACTTTTTCGAGACTTGGGCCGCAAGCCTGTCTGCTGTTCCTGGGCCCCGCTAATTGTTGGTTGCTAACGGTTATAGCAACCCTTAGTGGCAACCGTTAGCTGCTACTTTCATGTTCAGGTCTGCTGCTAACGGTTATGGTTAAGGGTTATGAAGTAACCATTAATACCAACCGTTAACTCCAAAGATTTTCTACTTTTCGCCGGAAAGCTCAATTCTCATCTCTTGATCATTATACTTTATCTCTAATGCGCCGAACTCTCCCGGTTACTTAGCTGTAAGTGAAAAATATCAAATAATCACTTATTTNTTGGTCCAACCGTTAACAGTAACGGTTAACAGCAACGGTTAACACTAACTGTTTGGCAGAAACTAACATGAATTGCATGCATAAACTAATCTCCAACCAACAGAATATTAAACTACCAACAATAAGCATATAAAACTGAAAATAAACTAAGATTAAATAACTAAATACGTTCATCAAATCCAAACGAAAGCAAATAATACGAATATAAACTATCCAACATGCAAACTTGAAATCTAATGATTTAAAAATAAGAAAACTAAGTAAAAGTTCGAAGTACTCGTTTAAGCTACTGGAAATTGAAGGATCTTCGGCTATTCCGAAGAGTGAACGCAGCGAACTGAACTTCTACGGATGAATCGTCGTCGAAKGGCTTCGAGAACTCGTCGTCGTCGATTCTTGGTTGCTCCTCGATCGTCGCATCTTGTTGTTGTTTTCCGTCTCCGAAACCCTAGGATTCAGCACTGTTTTAGGGTTAGCACACGCACACAGACACACACAGCGTCGAAATTCGGATTAATGAAGGTATTTATAGACTTTTCCGAGACTTGGGCCGCAAGCCTATCTGCTGTTCCTGGGCCCTGCTAACGGTTGGTTGCTAACGGTTATAGCAACCCTTAGTGGCAACCGTTAGCTTCTACTTTCATGTTCGGGCCTGCTGCTAACGGTTATGGTTAAGGGTTATGAAGTAACCCTTAATACCAACCGTTAACTCCAAAGATATGCTACTTTTCGCCGGAAAGTTCGATTCTCATCTCTTGATCATTATACTTTATCTCTAATGCGCCGAACTCTCCCGGTTACTTAGCTGTAAGTGAAAAACATCAAATAATCACTTATTTTGCATCAATTAGATCAAAAAATGGTAAAATAAGTTGGAAGTCTAAATATACAAAACTAAGCTTAAATGGTCCAACTTATACCAAAAACACTAATAAAAAGATACTATAATACTACTAAAAATAACCACAAATTCATGTTAATCAAGATCGTGCCACGCCTTAGTGTTCTCTAAGAGTAAACATGGGCGTTTAAAATTCTCAAGGCGGGAACGGACAGCAAGTCATAGGAATAGAACTCCAATTCGCTTCGTAGGTCGAAAAAGCGAATAATTTAACACCATGAATAAATTAAAAGAAAATTGCGGCACAGGGTGGTCCTCCACTTTCTTGAAAACTAGGGAATCCGTTGAGCAAATGGCAAATCCTTCGAACACTCCCAACTCCTTAACTCCTTTGTTATCCCCATCAACACCATGAAAAATATTAAAATTTATATATGAGCAAAGGGAAGAGGAATATTCCTCGATTACCTCCATTACCATCTTAGTCTTATCTTCAATCAATGCTTCGGATGGCTCAATAAGAGGCTCGGTTATCTCATCCTTCTCCAACAATTCGTCCACCACCTCTATCTCAATATCAATTAAAGCATCGGGCGGATCTCCATACGTCTCGATAATCTCAGTCGTCTCCAACTCGGGCACCTCGACTCCTCCATATTCCTTGAACTCGATTGGTCCTGAATCTCCAACATTTTTTGGGTTCTCCAATGGTAAAACCACCTCCTCATCATCTATTAAATCCTCGAAAAGCGCAAGAGAGGCGAACTCCACTACATCACTAAATTCATCCTCCATATGCATCTCTCCCAAAATTGGCTCCATCTCATCATCCGCATAAAACTCGAGAAAACCCAAATTCGTAAGATCCACATTAAGCTCTAATGGCAATACCCCAACATTCTTGTCCAAATCGTCATTGATTAGCATAGGGGGAATGACCTTAACCAAATCTTCTATAACCTCCTCCTTACACACATCCTCTAGACAAGCATTCAAGCTCGAATCCTCAACCTCTAAGGTGGGCTCCACAACATCAAGAATCGGCAACTCAGGTTGAATTAGAAGTTCGTCTTTCTCGTTCACTAGCATTTCCAAAGTAGCCAACATTTGACCCAAAATCTTCTCTGAATTCTGAATACTTTGCCGCTGTTCATCAAGACTCAACTTCATAATCTCAAAAGGGTTATCTTCCTGTACAATCGTTTGCGCAAGTTTGTCCTGATGAAGAATGTTTTTGGATTCTTTATCATGTTGCATCATCATTCGATCATTTGGATTATGATCTTCATAGCTTGGGTAGTAATGAATCGAATCAGGAGGGGCATAAGAATCGTAACTCGTAAAATTTGGGACGGAAACAACATTCTCTTGTGGCTCATCATCAAATGGTATTAAGCAGTCATCTGCAAAATGTCCTCGGCCTCCACAACGATCACATAAAATTTTAGGTAAGTAGAACTTCTTCATGAACCGATCGTACACGTACTCCCACATTGGCAAAGAATCGGGCTCTAAATTTCTCAACCATTTCCTTGCTCGACCCATTAGCGTGTAAAGGAAGAGCCGCATCCTCACTTCATCTCTTGTAAGTCCGAGACAAGGAAAAGTCCGGGTGATGACTTCTTATTCTTGGATGAATTTCAGAAGATCCTCGCTTGGAAGCCCACAAAAATACTGGAGTTGCTCTAAGTAGAAATCGTCAAGCTTGTAGTTTCGCATCCTTGAACTCAATGGAATAGCCGGTCGAGAAGCATGACGGTGGTACTCGTTATCATATGATGGATACTCGTGATAGTAAAACATTTTTATTTTATTCTTTTTAGTTTTTTAATTTAAATATTTTTTATTTTATTTTTTGAATTTTTGATTTCTTTTAAAGAAAATATATATTTTTTTAAATTTTTAGAAAAACGGTTTGATAAATCTTGGGTTTTGTTTGTCGACATAACTTGCAAACACACCACTCAACGCACAAGATTAAACGCACCGGTGGAAAATAATAAAAACGAATAAAATGAAGAATCACAAATAAACACAATAGATAAAATAAAAACGCAAATAAGGATACGAAGAACAAGCACAAAATTCACAACCTTTAGTTTTCCCCGGCAACGGCACCAAAATTTTGATTCAAGCTTTTTTGTACCTACTTATAAATATTTGTCAAATTTTAAAAGCTCGCCCGCAAGAGAACGGGATCGCGTGTAAGTTGGTAAGTTGAACCGAATCGTCTCTCAAGGAAAACTAGGCTCGGAAGTTCCTTTTGTGTTTGTTGTTCACGAATAAGAAATAAAAATAAAATCCTAATCTAAACACATAAAAACAATAAATTGATTCAAAACGAATAACAACTAAATTAAAGGTTTTTGAAAAGATTATGAAAACAAGGGTTTTAGAGCTTCGAGTCGTTTCCACGATCTATTGGGATAAATCCAATTGATGGTTCACGACGATTCTAGGCTTTAGACCCGTTAGATCTAGCCAATCAATCTCATCATAATAATCTTATCATAATCATCAATCATCATACAATTTATCGTCATACATGGGGGGTTTGTTTGTTGGAGTTTTGATTATTCTAATTCAAGCAAGAGATTAAAATCATCATAATTAATTAAGCTAAATTAAACGAAGGGAAATAGAAAACTTACTAATTAAACGAAGAAAGTTGCAGCGTTCCAAGCGAAGTCTTGAATCTAAAGTATCTAAACTATCTAAAAACTAATCTACTTTATCCTAAATCTAAGAATTTAAAACTAAGAATTATGAAAAGTAACTAAGAAATCGACGGGCTCTCGTTGGAGTTGCCAGCCCCTAAGAGGCCTTAAAACCCTAGGAATATGATAATGTATGTAAAAATCTAAAATACATAGGGTATTTATAGTTATTTCATGACTTGGAGCCCAAGAAAACATAAAAACGCACCAAAAACGCATTTCCAGCGTCGATCGACGCGGTCCGGATCGACGCAACAGAGACTTCCTTGTCCTGACACTGGGTAACCCAGTGTCAATCAGCATACCCAGTGTCGGCAGGGCGTCGGTCGACGCGAGCAGCTCTAGGCATCGACGTGGGCAGCTCTCGGTAGCTAGTGTGGGCAGCCAGTGTCGGCAACGCTCAGACACTGGGTAACCCAGTGTTGGCCTGGTACCTAGTGTCAGCTTAAATACTTCAAATCGAGGCCCGTTTTTGCTGAAACTTCACTCGTAGGCCCATCCTTGATTATGTCCAAATCAAAAATCTTTAAAATACCTAAAATAAACATAAAATTAATTAATTATAATTAAATATGATAGAATAAGTTGGAGATAAGAAAATACGAAAACATGCTCAATCTATCCAACTTTCACCGAAAAAAATAATAAAAACGAACTGAAATACTAACTAAAATAAAGACAAATCCGTGATAATCACTCGATATATTTGCTTGAAATCTGTCCTTCAAACCTGGAGAACAAAGACAGGAAAACATAAAAAAATAAATATTTATTTGGGATGATTGCATAAATTATTCTTGAATAATAATAATAATAATAATAATAATAATAATAATAATAATAATAATAATAATAATAATAATAATAATAATAATAATAACAACAACAGCAATAACAACAACAACAACAACAACAACAACAACAACAACAATAATAATAATAATATTAATAATAATAATAATAATAATAATAATAATAATAATAATAATAATAATAATAATAATAACTTTTTCCAAAATTACAAACTGATGACTAGTAGGACTGGGGGATCTAATTTAAAAAGAAAAGGATGGCTAATGCCTAGAACTTGGCAGGACTTAAATGGATTCCCATAAAAAGCGTGGCATGTGAATCCACTTTCCAAATGAATATTCAGAGCAAACTTACTGGACTACCATCCGACCAGACAAAGATGATGACCGATCGGACATGCTGATTGCACACCATCCGATCGGACAATATACAATCCGATCAGACATCTTGGCGAAATCAGCTGATTCAGAACACAGATTTGGGAAGAATATCATGCAAGGTAAGTTTGATTTGGTAAGGATTGTGTTGAATACTGGCAAATTTTTAATCCTGTTATTTTTAGAACTCAAGAAGAAACTAGGTATGTTTTATTTCTTCTCCTTGATTTTAAAGATCCTTAGGATTTCCTTCCTCTAAGCCTTTGACTCCTATAAAAAACCCACCTCAGTATTCTTGTTTTTCACAACAATCTATTTTTCTTCAAAAATCCCATAGTTTTTAACTACCCCTAAGAAAAGATGAACAACGAACCATCCCCCATATACTTTGGTTATGGATGGGTGAGTAGGAAAAAGTACGAAGATACTGCGGAGAAGTTAGAAACTAAACTGGAGGAGCAAAGAGAAAAGATGAACGAGATGAGGGCTGAAATTTTCAACTTTATTTGTGAAGAGATAACACTCATGGAGGATATAACTACCCTCAACAAGTACTTAGCAGAGGCAGACGACAAAATCGTTGAACTTAAAGCCAAGATTGCTGCAATGGAGGAGGAAATAAAAGATCTTGAAGATGTGGCTTATGGACCTAAACAACCTCCTAACCCATATCGTTTTTAACCCCTTGTTTAATTTAATTTTATTTCAGTTGCGTTTATTTATGTTTTTAAGTTCAAAAGTTGGTTTGTTATCATTTGGTTGGTATTATATTTTTAAATAAAAAGCAATTATGCTCACGTATTGAATAAATAAAGGATTTATGCTCATACGGTTTATCATTTTTATTTAACAAATCTTTTCCTTTTTAATATGTTCGTGAGTTTTGCAGGAACAAATCAATGTACATACTTAAATAATAAAAAAAATAAAAAATATATAAAAAAAATAAAATATAGTACAACGAACAGTACCATCCGACCGGATGGAGGGCTAAACCGATCGGACAAAATCAACTGGAGAACCATCCGACCGGACAAGAGAATTATCCGATCGGATAAAACACACTGGACTCACATCCGATCGGACATGAGCATAATCTGATCGGACGACAGTGCAGATTTATATAAGTCAGTTTTCTCTAACTCGAAAATTTCACCCTTAACCTAAATATTCTCCTATTTTACAGAGCAAAAGCAGCAAAATCACTCTAGAGATATTCTTAATCCGAATTCTTGCAAATAAACGTATCCGATTGGAGAACTAATCAAGTAATTCCATCCGTTCGGAAGGAAGGAATCAATTCCTATTTTTCTTCCTCAAACCTCAAGAACGCGAATCTGTAATTCTCAAGGTAAAACGGCTTGAACTCGAACTCATTAACTTCTTGGGAATTGATTTTCAGGGGATTTTGAAAAGTGATTGATTGTTGGGAGGATCTGGAGGTTGTTTTGGGTTGAAAGTTTATCGCACAGCTGGTGTTCGACAAAATTCTTGAAAGAGTTTTTGTGCCTATATTTTTGAAGTTCTTTTTGTTATCGCAATGGCTTCCAGTTCACGACCAAGAAAGTGAAACAATTTGGGAAGAAGTCATGGGAGAGGAACGAGCAACGCCGAGGGAGGCTTGGCTCCGTTCGACTTAATTGACAAAAGGGGGGCTACGTTGTACAAATCCTTTATTACACGAGACATTTACGCTCCTCGGCATATCGATACGGATTTTTGGAATCGTCATATTGCCATGAAAGATAAAACTGCGGATAAATTCATGGCGGGCATCAAGGCCCTATATTTGTTGAAGTGGGTCGACATTAGGCAACCCGGCTACCGAACTCTAATGCTTGAGTTCTTCACGACCTACAAGCCCGTTGCCGACGGCTCTTTCGATTGCCGACTCCGCAACCGTCCACTTCGTACCACCCAAGGCGACCTCGACATTATTTTTCGAATCAACAGTGACAAAGAGGGGGATCAGTCATTTCAGCACGATGATTACGATAAGAAAGTTTGGTGGGCGAAACTTTCGGGAGCACCACCGGAACCCGGCTGCCGTTTTAGTTCTACTTCATTAAGGTCGAATGCCATATACTTGATGTATAAGTTTTTCATGCAAGTGTTTCTAGGGAAGGAGGACATGACACGGATCTCGTCGCCCGAATTGCGATCTTTGTGGATCGCGCACCACTAGGGTGACGCGAAACTCTATCCGCTTCTGATGGCCACGATAGAGAATGTTCAACAAATGAACGATAGGAAGACGGCGAAGCTCACCTTGGGCACGTTCATCACCGAGCTCGCACGGTATCACAACTGCGACCCTTACAATGACAACATTATCTATCCGAGTGTGGCAATGCTGGTTGAAAATCGGACATTCAATGGTCGGGATATTTCTATTCCGACTTTCATGATTCCCTCGGACAAGAAAAGGGCTGAGACAGTGGAGGACACAGACGGCGATGAGACCGACGATGATGAGAATGATGACGACGAGGATGATGATGATGATGAGAATGAGACCACCGGAGCATGTCATGTGCACCCTGTCACGGGCCTACCTCGTTTGGCGAGATAGGGTAACGGAACTTGCCCGTGCAGCACCGAGCATGTCGACTCTTTGAGATTAGAGAAGTCACAAGACATCTTGGCTAGCCCATAAAGCTAGAGAGGAAACAAGAGAGTTGGGAAATAATAATTGTATTACATTTTGAAGAAACTCGTTTATAATAATACAATAGATGAGTGGTCTATTTATACTAACACTACTACGCTAAGGTAAAGTGTCCACTTCTCCAAAATACACAACTTACTTTATTAATGCTAATCTACAGGCCCTAATTGGTCCGGCCCAATAACACCCGTGGGAAAGCCATCTATTAAGATAACTATCCTAACCGACCTAGACTCCTAAAAAGAAACTAAATCTACAATATATAAGAGCCCATATGAGATAGGACTCTGACTGGGCTTTGGCTTCACACAAGCCGGGCCCAAAGTCATCTAGAAGGTTTGGCGCCAAATGCGATAGGCCCATGACGCTGCTTGCTCGGGTGCGCTCAACACCGCCTTTCTCGGAAGCTTCTGAAAGCTGACCGGCCCGGATGACGTCTTGGCCTACTGACTGACATAGGCACTTCGCTCTCCAGCCCAAACTCTCAATAGCTTTCACCCGATGCCCGTACCTCTTGAGCCAACTTTTGCGCTGAGGCTTCCACTCATCGTTCCTATCAGCCCACTCGCACAACTCCTTGATTCGAAGGTCTATGTGTCGTAGCCTCTCATCCATGAGTGCGAGTTGATCGCCCATGTTGGCGATCCTTTAGCGTAATATCCCACCAATTTTCAAGACTTGGGGTGGATACTCGACATTTCTGTTCACGATAGCGATCCGATAGACATCACTCGTGACAACCCGCTTCCTTATGTACGATGATATATGTATGGTTTGTGTGATGATATATGAGTGTTATATGTGACAAATATTTTTGTTGGCAACACAGGTCTTTTCTGCCGGAGTGACCGTCGAAATCTAGTCGATGGGAAGGTGTAAGCACTTTGTTGAAGTAGCTGTCGAAATTCAGTCAACGAGTTCTTAACGCATAAAACATTCATATATCATCGCACATTATATAGATGCCATCACAACGAGAGAGTGTAAGCGGACACTATCAAAATTCGACGATAATCTTATTCGCACAAAATATTCATATACCATCAAACAAAATATACAAGTACCATCACAACGAGAAAGTGTAAGCGGATGCTGTCGAAATGATCGTTAAAATCCGATCGACAAGATTCTTAGTTGCATAAAACATCCATATATCATATCATCGCACATAAATTTTATGGCAAACACTTATATTAGGCCAGATTAACGGGTTATGACCCATTAGGCCATCTGACCCGATAATATAATGTATTGGTTTTTGTACTTTGATGTATTGATTTTTGTATCTGAAATTATTAATTTTCATAAATCTTTGACCCGTACTATGATGTATTGGTTTTTGCACGATGATGTATTGATTTTTTATTATAATATATTGATTTTTGCACTATAATGTATTAGTATGAAATTTTGGCGTAACGAGTGATCCGTTAGTCCGGCCTAACGGATGATCCGTTAGTTTGGCCTAATAAGAGTGTTGCCCAAATTTTATATATCATCACACAAAACACACACACACAAACACATATACATACATATAGTGTGTGTGGGTTCAAATGAGAACCATGTTCTTATTTGCGAAACTGCGAACTAGTGATTTTATTATATACTAGCAGTGTTTTTATTATATAATAACAGTGTTTTATTAATATTTCAATTATATACACCAGCAGTGCTTTTATTATACAACTCTAATACTTTTAATCAAATAAGAAAATACAAAAAAAAAATCTAATTCATTCATTTAATTTATATATATAGGACTTCTACGGTGCCGTGAAAGTACTATTCCCCACTTAATCAGAACCATTAGATCAAAAGTTAATTTGGATAATGATCCCACTGAATCAGAACCATTAGATCAAAAATTAGTTATGAATTTCCCGGGCCCGGAGTTATTTCCTATATTATATCAGTCAATTTGCCTATTTAGAATACGATAAAAAATGAGGTGCGAAATCGGATTTCCCTTTTTAAGTTTTTATCTTCGTTTTGCCCATACAGACGGTATCGATTTTGTGCAATGGAAGATGGCAATGGCGTGTGAAGCTTTAGATCCAAATATCAAGCAGTAATTTCATCTTTCCAAATCCCCAAAATCTGTGCCCTAATGCATCAATTTGATATCAGACTTCGATCTTAAATAGTAGTCGAGCTGTAAATAACACTGCAATGGCCAAGTCTACGTCGTTAATTACAATCCAGAAGAGATGGTCGTTGATGATATTACTATGCATCGCCCTCTCCACCGCCATTGCCTTCTTCATCGGAGCCTCGTTCAGAGCCTGCAACTCTCACGATTATTCCGACAAGAACAATTTCAACCCTCCCATTCACTCGTTCAACTCAGACGGTCCGGCTGCGGAGAAACAAGATGATCCGCTCAATTTTATGAAATCGAAACTTGTCCTTTTGGTTTCGCACGAGCTCTCACTCTCCGGTAAGTTCTGATTTCATTTATCGTGAAACAGTTATAAGAATTGTGATTGAATAGTTTAATTGGCTAATGTTGTTTACTCGGTTAGTTTAGTAGCTTGAGCGTGTGAGAGCATATAGTCAATTGAATTTGAGTCGTATAGTTTATGTTGATAAGGTGTTTCATCAAACTCCTTGGTTCTGAGCTTTAAGCTGTTAAACTTCTTATATATCTAATTATCTTTGGGACGTTTATTTATATATGCTACAAAACATGTAGTTAAGGAATTTTTTGGAGAAACCAATCCTTTTGAACTAAAATCAATCTCTATACAAGAAGATGATTTCGATTTTCAACAGGTGGACCTTTACTTCTAATGGAGCTTGCCTTTTTGTTGAGAGCTGCGAGCGCACGGGTCATCTGGATCACTAATCAGAAGCCCACTGGACCAGATGAAGTGGCTTACAGTTTGGAAGAACGGATGAGGGACAGAGGCGTGGAGGTACAATGAAGTTCATATCTTGAGATCTGGATTATTGCATTGGAGTCGTAAGAGTTGATTATTATTATTACTTTTTTAAATGCAGGTTTTACCTGCTAAGGGGCAAGAAACTATTAATACAGCTCTTAAAGCTGATTTAGTTATTTTAAATACAGCTGTGGCCGGAAAGTGGCTGGAGGCGGTGCTACAAGAAAATGTGCCTCGTTTACTCCCCAAGATTTTGTGGTGGATTCATGAAATGCGAGGGCATTACTTTAAATTGGAGTATGTTAAGCATCTCCCTTTTGTCGCAGGTGCCATGATTGATTCACACACTACTGCTGACTACTGGAAGAACAGGACTCATGACCGATTAGGGTATGGTAATTTATATCTTTTATATCAATGGTTTTTCTTCAAATCCATATACCAACCTGCGAGTTCACTCGCCATGCAAATCTTAGTTATGTATCAACCAACCAAAATTCACAATGAGATCGAGGCTTTAGCCACTCACCATATTATTAAGATGATATAAACCCGACCGATGGTTAATATTTTTGACATGCATAAAACTCAGCATTTCAGTCTTCGGCCCTGCTTGTTTGAGCGGATTGGAGGAGCCGATGCTTGGTAGAAACTCCTAATCAGCTCATCATAGTTGCTTAGGCCTAAAAATCTCATTTTTATCCTTTTCTTCTATGATAATTATTTTCTTTTATGAACTCACATATTGTTTTACATTTTTTCCGAAATATTGGTCTTAGACATTAGGAAATCCTTATTTATTATTATAATTTTTTTCTTTTTTTTCTTATATATATTATTTTTAGTAAATCTTTATTTATTATTATAATTTTAGTATTATTTTTTATATTTTCTTGGTTTTTATGAATATTGTTTCTACATCTCTCAACCATGTCTATATTATTTTCTTGGTTTTTAATCAATTACTCTGAACAGTTATTTATCAAACACTAATGTAAAATCAGCTATCATCTACCAACTCCCCGAACCATCTCAATCAAGCAGACCCTTCATGTAGTCTTTAGTCTTGGACTCTTCAGTTGTTTTCCAACAGATTGTAGAAGAACATGATATACAACTCATTTCCATCTAACATGACTTCATTACTCTTTGTGCTCCTTTAACGACAGGATGTTTTCAAGAATGTCGCCATCTATCTTTTTGGGATCTTATTTTCAAGTTTTCCTTATATGTAATAACGAGAGATTATATACTTCCAATGGTGCAGGATTAAGATGCCCGAGACCTATGTTGTGCACCTTGGGAATAGCAAAGACTTGATGGGGGTAGCTGAAGACATTGTGGCGAGAAGGGTCCTTAGAGAACACATTAGGGAATTACTAGGAGTACGAAAAGATGATCTTCTGTTTGCCATTATCAACAGTATGCTTTACTTTCTATTCTTGCACTTGTTTCTTATACAACCACTTTTTTCCAAGTAAAATTTTCAGCCTGTCAGTTGCTAAGATTTGCCTTTGTATCTTCTTTGGGGGTTAGTTGGTGTGAAATTCAATCTTCCCTGTTTTTGTGCATTTTACGGTCAAAGTGCTTTGTGTCCACCATGACTTTGCATGCAAATGTTTTGAGTTGACTGCCATTCAAATATCCCTGAAGTCAGAAAGCATAGTTTTATGGTACTCTCAACGTATTTTCTCTTTGGTGTCCAAGTCCCATAATTTATATTATTTTAGAATATGTTCCTTTACACAATGTTCTAAAATGTACTTAATGGTATGCTGAAAGGGGCAAGGACCATGAACCTGTTTTATATCTGAAGCTATTTTTATATATCCTGTCGCAACTAGTATAAATGTGCAAAGCATAGCATTTGCTCTTCCAGATTGTGGATAAGAACTTCCACACTGACTGGATAATAAAGCCTTTTGCTAGTCCTTTTTTGCACTGTTGCTGTCAGCCTCAATACTAAGAAGATTTTTCTTTCAATTTTTGATGGATGAGTGAGACTTTTGAATGTCCTCAAGAAATATATGACACTTACGAGAAAAGTAGGGTAGGTATGCTGCACAAGTATTAAAACTTGTTTTAGATTTAGAGTCCTGCTTCTTGAATTTCTGACTGCTATATGATAAAGTTCTGAAGATAAAAAAAAGTTACAGCTGAACCTTATTTGATTAAGTGCCTAATAGCCATGCTTCATAAATGATTTACTTCCTGATATTTTATCAAGTAATGGCATCCAATTGTGTATTGAATGCAAGGACGACAATATGTTGTTTGTTGTTGCATTGACCAGACAGTTCCTTAGCTATAAATTCTGCATAACTTCAGGTGTTTCCCGAGGGAAAGGTCAGGATCTATTTCTTAAAGCTTTCTATGAAGCTCTGCAACTCAGCCAAGGGAGGAAACTGAAAGTGCCACCAATGCATGCAGTTATAGTGGGAAGTGATGTGGGTGCCCAGACTAAATTTGAAACAGAATTGCGTAACTTTGTTGCTGACAAGAAAATTCAAGGCAGAGTGCACTTCGTGAACAAAACACTGAATGTTGCTCCCTATCTGGCTTCCATTGATGTTCTTGTTCAAAACTCTCAGGTGCACTCAATATATATGTTTCACGTATCACTCTGATACTACTAAGCCCTACTTTTCCAATTTATTGCCATCATATTCCCTCTCATTGATAGTAATATTATTTAACCTACCATTTTTTGTAAAACTAAGATATGATAATATTATGGGAAAGATAGGTACTACTAGGTATAGTTGGTATAAGCTGACGAATACTAACTTTAGAATGATATTATATCTGGCTGCAGTGTTAAGAAATATGATCCATAGTTACCACACCCCCACCCCACCCCCCAAAAGAAAAAAAAAAAGATGAAAAAAAGAAAAAGAAATATGATCCACATGTATACATGGATTAGATTGATTACTGTTCATTGTACTGAAGAGAGCATAACATTTTGTTAAGTGTAGGCACGAGGAGAGTGCTTTGGGAGGATAACCATTGAAGCTATGGCTTTCCAGCTGCCTGTATTGGTGAGTTTCATAATTTTTGTTTTTTCTCTCGTGATATTGTATGCATTACAGACGTTTGGGTATCTTGGTGTTCGTTTGTCACGTGTAGTACCGTGACACCCCATTTTCACCTTGTCAAATGTTGAATGTTTGATCCAGATTCCTAAATTACTAGCAAAGCTAAAAAGAACTCTATTTGTATCAAAAGATAATACTCAATTTTTTTCATTTGACTAACCTGGTTATTTTATATTAACGGGATACATTCCGATTCTTGTCATCTATGAACATCACTAAACATGTATGTCTGTCATATACTTTAGGGTACTGCAGCTGGAGGTACAACAGAGATTGTAGTAAATGGCACCACAGGTTGGTTGCATCCAGCTGGCAAAGAGGGCGTTACGCATCTTGCAGAAAATATAGTTCGACTAGCCACAAACGTTGAGATGAGAAGGTCAATGGGAATGAAGGGTTATGGTCGGGTCAAAGAAATGTTTTTGGAACACCATATGTCGCGTAGAATAGCGTTGGTTTTGAAGGAGGTTTTACACAAGGCGAAGAGGCTAATTAATTTGTGAGGCACGTTCAGGTTATAGTTCCATGTTCGTATTTTTTTTTTAGTTAAATATTTTTTTCAATGAGTGTGTGTACATGTGTAGTGCGACAGCTCCTGACATGTTTTGCATGTTCATAACATAAGGAGAACTAACTGTTAAGTTTTTTTTTTTTATCAATTGGTGGTTCCCCCCATGATTTTGAACTAGACCTTATCTTTTATTTTGCTTAATTTTATAGAATTTGTTGAATATGAATCTTGCTTGAGTTATGCAAGTATTGACTGTGGCATGAGTCATGCTAAATATGACCCGAGTAATTCCACGTCCGACTTAAAAGATCAGTTATTCATGTTTGATATGGGTGTTATAGTAATTTAATAGTTTCCGTTTCAATCCTGTATTTTTAGGAAAATTCTACGGTGCCTTTAACGACACCATGCCCCCCACCCATTGCATTTACAACCATAGATCTCTTAATCTAAAAAATTTAAAATTGATCCAATAGTTGTAAATGCACCTCACTAAGTGGGAAAAGGTGTTGTGAAGCCACCGTAGAAGTCTCAGTATTTTTATACTCAACTAGTCCTTTTTACCTGCCGGGTTCACGGAGATGTTATGATGAAAAATGTAAATTGAAGTCATGGAATGTATAGAGTATTTTGAATTAGTCATTTCGAGTTAACGTTTTATATATATATATATATATATATATATATATATATATATATATACACACACACACATACACACATAAGTACGAACACACATTCGCGTATTATATGAGATTTATCAAAAAAAAAATATAAAAAATATTTGTGATAATTTAAAATAAAATATTTAAAGGAAGTATTCTCAATTTGTGTATTCTACATGTCTAATCTATTTATTAATTATTTAATAATTTTATATTTAAATATTTACGTTAAATTTATTACTAGTTTTATGGGGCAATTACCAAATATACAATGAGAAAAAAAAATTTGTCAAATAATAATATTAATATAAGTAAATTAATAATAATTATAATATCAATAAGCACCACCATCACGACCCCATCCCACACTCGTCGCTAGAAATTTTTCTGACGTTTTTTTTGTGTTTTTTTTTTTTTTTTTTTTTTTTTTTTTTTTTTTTGGCCAAAAACACATAAAGGAAGAAATTTTCTTACTTTTTACAACATAAAATATTAGATTTTCATTATAAAATAGGAATTTCTCTTACTTTTTCGGAAATAAAGTAAGATTTTGTCTTGCTTTTTAGCAAATAAAGTAAGAACTTTCACTAAGAAATAAGAACTTTTCTTACTTTTTTGAACATAAAATAATAAATTTTCTTGCTTAAATTTTCTTACCTTTTCGAACATAAAACAAGAAATTACTATAAGCAATAACCAATATAATTGTTGCATTAAATAAGAAATACATAGCAATAATTTGCTATCTAAGTAAGATTTTTTTAAGGAAGATAAATAAACAAAAGAAATTGTATTTAATAAATAAGAAATATATAACATTAATTACACATCAAGTAAGAAAATTTCGCAATCACGTAAATTATTTTGTCAGCAAGTAGAAGAATTTTGGACATTAAGTAAGAAATTGTGTACATATAGTAAGAAATATTTTCTGATGACATGACTTTTTTTGGACATTAAGTAAGAAGTTTTAGACATTTAGCACAATTTTTTTTTCTGGTGATCGGAAAAATCTTAAGAAGGAATTTTCGGGCATATAGTAAGAATTATTTTTCGGTGATCGATTTTTTTGTGGGGGCATTAAGTAAGAAATTTGTGGTCACATAATAGAAATTCCAGACATATAATAAGAAATACGGACATATAGTAAGAAATTGTTTGATAAAAAAAAACTCGCTAAAATTAGTTTCCAGTGACCAGAAGATATTTTTCGAGTGGCTGCAGCCGCCGCCAACCTGCTGCATAATATATTATTATTGATGATTATTGATTATTCTTAATTGTTTTTCTCATAGTAAGGTATTTTGGTATATTCATGTCATAATTTTAGAATATTTGACTAAAATGAGAGACTATTTAACTTCAAATTGGATATATAACTAATTGACAAATGTACCTCCAATTGGAGTACTATTTGGCAATTTCTCCTAATCTTATTTACATACTAAGGAAAATTTAAAAAAATGTCACATTTTTAACCTGGGTTTAATCTAGATTTATTAATTATTATTAATAATTTTATATTTTAATATTTAGATTAAATTTATTAATAGTTATTAGTTACATGGTTAGAGAAATTCTAAAGATGGCAATACTCTTAACCCATGTCACGTTGCATTGTGTCTAATATATATTTATTAATTATCATATACAACTTTATATTTTTATGTTCATTGAATTCGATACTAATTTTTAGCCAGATACTTAGATTATTACAAATAACTAGTAATTTACATATATAGAATATTTGGGATTTCAAAAATAAATATCATTTCAAATTTTATTATAAATACAATTTATATAATTATTTTCATAATTATGTTTTTTAATTAAATTTCACATTTAGTTTGTCTTTTAATGAAGATACTACTTTAGATTTTTTTTACTAATTATAATATGACTTATTATGTTTTTATATTAGGAGAATAAAAAGAAATATTGAATTAAATAAAGAAAACATTGAATTAGACAAAATATGATAAAAAATTTATCAAATTATGCAACATATAATATAAGGAAAAATTAGGAAAGATATAATAAAAGAAAAGGCAAACACTTGTGTTAGGCCAGATTGACGGGTCATAACCCGTTAGGCTATTTAACCCGATACTATAATGAATTGGTTTTTGTAATATGATATATTGATTTTTGTACTTGAAAGTATTGATTTTTCATAAATTTCTTACCCGTGATATGATGTATTGGTACAATAACGTTGGTTTTTCACTATAATGTATTGGCTTTTGTATTATTATGTATTGGTATGAAATTTTGGCCTAACGGATGGTCCGTTAGTCCCGCCTGACAAGAGTGCTGCCCAAAAGAAAAATATGAAATTCGATAGATATTAGACTCGAATGACACATAAGAAAATGAAGCACCAAGATTTTTTATTTTCAAATGAAACATGCTAAGAAGACACATAAGTTAAGAGAATTTTGAATTAATATATAGAGGTGATTTCATGTTAAATATTTACAGTATTCCAATAAATTTCTCTAATATATATTTACATTTACAATATCCCAGTATTTTATTAAATGATTACACAATTATTATAAATCTAATACTACAACTCATTTTCTAAAATTATTTATAGAATATTTAACCCATTAGATTTCATATAATCTTGATATAACAAGCTTATAGAATATGTGTGTTTTATTATTTAGCAACATATATTTACTTATTAATGTACTAAATTTTCATGCTTCAAATTTATTTGTTCATTTTGTTTAACGCAACCAACTTTCGTGTATTAATTTTATTATTATTATTATTTTACATTTCAAATTTAACGAAATAAACTTTCACGTAATATTTTTTTTTCTTTCTTTTCATTTCGGTCGGAGTTTGCAAAAATATTATTTATTAGCGGAGAAGATGTGTCAAAAAACAATTGACAACAAAGCTTCATTTTTTCAATAAAGTGGGAAATGTTGAAGGAAAACACAATTAGTGTGTTTTCGTCAATAAGTAACTGATGAAGACAATTTAGGTATTTGTTATCTTTATGTATTATGGAAACATGTAATTGATACCTATATAAAGGGAGTCTTTGATGAATAAGAGAATCCTAATTTCTACCGTCTTCTTTCGTCTCTCTTTTATGTCTTCTCCTTATGCTTTTCCTTTTACACGTTATCAGCACGAAACTCTAAATTATTGAGAGTAATCGAGAATAAGCCTCCATAACCAAAGCAACAATTATACAATTTTCGTACATCGAAAATCTAACAGCGTTGTAAGTTTAATAAATTGTTTTTTCATGTTTCAACCGTTGGGTCGTGTTCCAATTTTTACATAACCTTCAACACCTTTTGAATTACGTTCTGAACGGTGGAGATCGGATTCGGAGATACGAGGAAATGTATATAAAATTTCGATGCAGCATTTTTTAAAATACTGTTGCGCACAATATAACTGTTGGATCAAACCAAATTTTGTATATGTTATTCCAAACATATACAGGTTCAATATGAAAGGTGGAGATTTGAATATGAAGTCTGAAAAATCCGATAATGAATTTTGAACAGAGCTGCTTCTATTTCTCGAAACTGTCTGCCCAGCTTATTTTAAAAATTCAATTACGCACAATCTAACCTTTGGATGAAACTGAATTTTGGATATATTATTCAAAACACGTAGAGGTTGATTTCGTACGGTGGAGATCGGGTTTGAAGCTTGTATAATCCGAAACTGCAAAAGCAAAATTAGAAAAGAAGCATAACTTTCCTCCAAAGTAACTCGAATACCCTATTATTTATTAAATGCAACTAATAAATATTTGTTTATATAGATATATGGCATGATATGTATTATTGTGCATTCTTATAAAAAGCATGTGTATGTATATATATTACCTATGATTATATGCACATGATATTATGTAAGATATTGAAAAACATGAAATTTTGCAATACTTTAATGATATTCATAGAATACATAATATATTATTACTTATGCTTTTAGATGATTTCTAAGAAATCGTAAATAAATTTATTTACATGATTAGATGAGAGATTGATCATGATTTTTCCAATATGTTTAGTTAATCATGAATTTTGATGAATTGATAGATTTCATGTATGTTGATCATGAGTTTCGATGAATTGATACATTCATGGGTGTTGTAATTCTATTCAAGCTAATTTATAAGCAACTTTCAATATGTATCATTGATTGTACATTTGCATATTTTCATGATAATGAAAGTTCATGAACGATAAAGAATTGTGTAAATAAGTCTTGTGATAAAGTATATTCACATGATATCAAAGAAAGATTATGACATACTTCAAATTCATTATCTAAAGAAATTGATTAAACTAACTCAGTCTAAATACAATTTAATATACTCAAAATAAATTGAGTACTACCATCATTGGTTTGATGTGGAAACTAGAAGAACTATAATTTCACAATAATATCACCCATCAACCCCCAATTGATAAAAAATCGTCAAACTTAGTCAAAGTCAATTCTCTTATGAACTTGAGAATTCATATTGACCCCAAGTCTTATATTGGAAACATATGTAGTTTCATAATTTCAATAAACTTTGGGATTTGCTCTAAGTGAATATTTTAAGAATTTAATACTACTTTCAAGCCAAAGAATTTAGTGAAAAGAAATTTATCTGCTTGCTAAAAAGAGTCAATGGCTTTGATATATTGCAACTAAAAACATGTCTTACCATATGTAAAAAAGAAAGTCACTTTAAATGACAATAATAAATTGAGAGATCCGATCTCACTCTATTTTTTTCTACTTGAGCAAACATACTGATGCACTTGTATAATATTAATTATGATAGTGAGTCATTAAGAGACATGACATTATTTTTCATAATACCAATGTTAGACCTCCGGATAAAGAAATCTCTTGAGGCTAACTAGGATCGATATAAATAGTGGAAATAACCTAAAAGTAAAGGGGAAGAGACATGCTGATCTCTACCTATGTGGGAAGAATGAACCACAAGTAAAGAGTTTGTGATATTTATTGGTCGTGGTATAAGTCATGGAGGTTCTTCCAATAATCTTGCTTCGTCAATTGATATCCTCTATTTTGATTGATGAAAGTATAATCAATCATTCATATTAGACTATTGTATTTGGTCTTGAAGTTATTTTGAGTTAGATTTATTTGATGTGGCCTGATTTAATTATTTTTGGCTTATTGGTAAATTTTGTATTTCATTCTAAAGCATTGAATGTACTTGAGTTTATTTACCACACATTCACATACAAGGTTCATGAGTAAACTATTAGATATAATGTAACATATCTAGCAAATAATATAAAATATTAGAATGACAAGTATTTCCTTCAAATATCTCTGGAGAATGTGAGAATTTGTTGATGAATAGACAATTATTCACTGAATTTATATTCTATGTGACAAAGTCTTGATGCCTAGTGACACATTGATTAAAGTCATAAAAGCTCAGTATGGACCAAGAACGAAATGAACCTTGTTAAGTTTGATGATATTCATATTGATGATTATCATTAAGAAGTAAATTATGAGAATGAAACTATACTTTTAATTTATGTGGAAGAAACCACGTTTTGGAGTCAATCTTGTAATTTTACATTACTACTTTTTGATTATTGAATCATAAGATATGACAAACAAAGAACTTTTGGACATGACTCATTCAAGTTTTGACACGACTGGCATGGATTCTTTGGTCGTCATGATATAATGGTCCATATTATAAGAAATTAACATGGACATATTTTATTTTGAGTAAAACATAAAATTAGATAGAAATTTGATGCACAATATAGTGTCGAACTAATCCTGTTCAATTACAGTTAGTGCATTCTAAAGTATTATGAGCACTACATACATTCATATCTCAAAGATACATCACTCATTATTCTAAAACTTGTTCATTAGCAAAATTGTATGATTGAGACTTGCATATGCTAAAGATACAAAGTATAATATTTCATTTTTATAATTGATAATTGTTGATACATGTGGACATAACCATTCAAAATGCGGATCATTCAAGTATTTTATAGTTTTGGTCGATGCTTCGGCACGTATTATCCATAAAAACGTTGCATTTTTAAAACTTCTAGCACATTTAGTATGATTGAGGACTCACCACCCTTATAGAGCACCCAGACTCATAATGCTAAAGAGTTTACATCAAAAGTATTTGATGTCTACTGCATTTTAATCAAGATCGATGTAATGCATCTTGTACCCTAATGTGCATATACAACAAGGTCTCAAAGAAGACACCGTCAAAAAGAATATAGATGGTGACTAAGACAATATTTATGCGCACTCATTTGTCTTTGCACAGGGTTATTCAATATTGCGCGCAACTCTTACTTATTCATTTATGAACCTCTGCTAACTAAGTATTTTGCGTACCAGTTGGTAACTGGATATAAGCCTGAAAAATCATATCTACGCATATTTGGTTACGCAGTATATGTGCCTATTGCGCCCCCACAACGCATTTTTATGGGTTTCTAAAGACGATTAAGTATTTATGTAGAATATGAATCTTCAACAGTCATCCACTATTTAAACCTTTGACAGACGATCTCTATATCGCTAAATTAGCAAATTAGTCACTCTAATGAGACAATCTTCCCGTCGTTAGGGGGAGATAAGAAAAAGTATTTTCTAATGGAACAACAGAAATAGTTTCATACTATGTCTCATTAAGATCCCCACATTTCACAATGTAACGTGAAAGTAAATTAAAGTGAACAATTGATCTTCAAAGCATAGAAGAATCAATATCTAAAGTGACGAGATCATATATATACCAGCTGCAAATGTGTCTCCAAGGTTAAAAGTCCTCATAAAGGGCACAATGTCACAAATTAAGACATTACAACCATACTTAGTGGAGGTATGATTGAGGTCGTGACTCCCAAAAGGAACAGGGGGAGGTCACTTGGTTCGATTAATAATCGCCCAAGGAATAAGAGGGCACGTATGATACAAATTCAATTAATCATCAATGAAGATAATGACTCTCATTATATTATCTTTGATTATACTTATGTCCATGAATCATTACTGGAGGACGCTACGGAGTTTAATATGATTACAGAGAATAAAGAAATCTCAATGTAAAATGAGAGTTTATATGAGTTGATGGAAGATTTTCCCAAATACATTGATGATATATACATTGTTGCTTAAGGAATCATTGAGCAAAATAGTATCGAACCACGCTCTATTGAAATATCAATATAGAGAAAATTAACCTAATTCGAAAGAATCAATTCAGGTAGAACTAAATTCACTGACAACAAGATAGGTGTTTGGTCTGGTAGTGTTAACCTCACCAAGTGTAAAGCCTGTAGGATATAAACAAAGTTTTGTCAGAAAGCGCAATGAGAAAAATAAAGACATGAGATGCAAATCTATACTTGAAGCACAAAATTTCTCAAAACGCCCTGGAATTGACTATGGGGATATGTACTCTCCCATAATAGATGTTGTAATTCCAAAGAACTGCGAATGCAACTTATACCTGTGGTTACATCATATCTCTATGGGGATCATGATTTAGAGATATATATACGAAAATGCTTGCTGGCCTTTCCTTGCCAAGACAAGTGACTCTAAGCCACAGAGTGAATTTGCAATTAAATTAAAATACTCACTTTATGGATTGAAACAATCCAGACGGATGTGGTATAACCGTCTAAGTGACTACTTGATTGATGTCGTATCTAGAGTATCCTCTAGCTTGCATCAGCTTTATGAAAACTTATATCTAACTTTTCTATCTTAATCTTCCTTGATGCTCTTTGTTGCATTTCTTTCGACCGTCGTGCCACATGGTGTTGTCTTATAAACTTTTCATCTCATATTCGTTATTTTCT
>BMAC01000161.1:352084-383994 GCA_014905375.1 Phtheirospermum japonicum
AATTGAAAAGCGAAAATCCGAACAAGAAATAAATGACACGTCGAGGAGATAAGTAGAAAAGATTGTGATTCCTATCTACCATAAGAAATAGAACAAAGTTGAAAAGATAAATAAGTAATTATCCAATATATAAGTAAGAGAAATGGATGGTTGAGATTATTTCAAAGATAAAGAATGAATGTATTCAAATGATCGCTTATCAAGTAGGATAATAAAATAAGTAACAGGATGAAACAACAAGGTATTATATGAAATGATTCTATTTAGAGTGAAAGTTGAACATGATGAACAAACGTCACAAAGTAGATAAGAGGTCAAATACAAGGCACACAAACTCCAAATGAAAGTGTAAATGAAATGACAATTTGAATGAAACTAGATTGATATTTCATTGGACAGGATTACCCCCGACAGTGGAATGTCATCGTTTTCTTAAAGTTGATTAACCTAAGTAAGTAGATCGGAATTTCTTAAATAACTAATGATAACTAAAACTTAAATAGTGACTTATGCACCAGAGGTCTCCTCGTACAATTCGAGGATTACTTTCTTCTTTGATGTTGATTGATGTCGTATCTAGAGTATCCTCTAGCTTGCATCAGCTTTATGAAAACTTATATCTAACTTTTCTATCTTAATCTTCCTTGATGCTCTTTGTTGCATTTCTTTCGACCGTCGTGCCACATGGTGTTGTCTTATAAACTTTCATCTCATATTCGTTATTTTCTTGAACAATGATGGCTTGAACTTGTTGATAATCATATCGTGCATCATCCAATGGTTCATCTACTCTACCAAAAAGTCCCACATCATCCTTTGGTTAGACGAAAACAAACTCACATGACTTCCTTCCATGTCAAGGCAGTGCTCGTATTTTGATCCGTACATGCATCATCTATTTCTTATTCAACTCTTTGTGATGTTGAAGATCTCCACTCGTTGACTTGTCTATTCAGTTTTTCAAATGTTTCATCCTAATAATCAGAATTAATGACAAATGCAAGTTCACCTGCTACAATTTCTTGACGAAGCTTTCTGAATTAGATAGGTCTCTAACTCCTTCGAAATTGGTAGTTAAGTCTGAACTCTCATTAGAACATCTAGGTTCAGGAATTTCTTAGCTAATTAAGCTTCCCCTTGAGATTTGCGAGAAGAGAAAAGTAATGCTAAAATCAAAACGTAGAATCGATGTCGATCAAACATCAACTCACACGTTTTCACTCACCATAAAAGATGACACTCCAGTCGAAGCCTCAATCGCCTTATCCCTCCTAGTAGGCTCGACGTCCCTTTAGCTATGGGATTCAAACCCAGGGTACGCCATATTCCGGAATATACCCAATCTACGGCCCAAATCCTGTCGTCGTCTCCGACCCGACCAGGAAAAATGGGAATAGGTACCACGAGTAGTCAAGCAAGAACCACAGACAACCTACTTGATTGATTGCCCAAACTACTCGTGCCTGACAGACAGTAACAATGACAGACAAACAGACAGTAACAGTGACATACAGACTGTAACAGTGACAGTCAATGACAATAGTCGAGTTCAAATGATACCTTTGATATAAAATAAAATGAACTTATGATTAAGCATAAGCACAAGGTCAATGCACACTCGCATATTTTCCCTCAAAATACTATTTTTCAAGACTTATACAAATAGAAAAATATGTTTAAGCAACAAGTGCTTCTTGATTTGGAAAATCTCAAACTTTCCAGTTAAAAATATTTTACTCGCAGATAAGCACAAATAACGCATTATAATTTTAGAATTTTTAAACTCCCCAGTTTAAGAAAGTTTTACTCACATTCTTTGAATTTTTCTTTGCAAAACCAATCATATAACTATGATTGCTTTACGAGGTTCCCGATCTAGTACATGAAATGCCTCGTCACTTCCAGATAAAACCTCATGTATAGTCCTAAAATATAATATAAATATATTAAAGTAATATATATAAGGTCATAAGACACTTGGAAATGAAACTGATATAATAGGACGCGTAATAGTACAATAAAGACATTTGGCCTCGATTCTTGAACTTAGAAGTTCAAAGGGTAAAATTGTAATTTTAGATATGTGTTACGTAGAAGGATGTTATAATGAAGCTATGGTTCGAATTTGAAATTATTTGGAAGTCGTTTGACCCATTTGGGCTCAAAAATAAGAAAGTTGTATGGTTTAGAAAAATTATAAAGTAATTGGGGTCAAAATATAATTTTAAGAACTTTTAAAAGTTTGTGGGGTCAATCTGTAGTTTCAAAGATCTGATTTGGGGTCGATTCAGAATAAATCAAAACTTAATTTCAGGGGACTAAATTGAAACTTCAAAGGGTCAGATTGGAGATTTTAAAATCTTTAATTGGGTCCAAAACTCTATCTAATTCTCAAAAATATAACCCTCAATTTTTGACCCATTTCAATTCAGCCCCACAACTTTTAAAAAACTCCTGTCATTCTCGTTTCTTCCCTTCGTCGTCCCAGTCCTTCTCCGGCGACCACCACAACAACAGACGACACCAATAAACACCTTAAACTCTCGCTGCAACTCACACACCCAAGCCTTACAAAAAAAACGCATCCCACACACATAGTCGCAATAACCATTGAAACTGAAATTAGAGACTAGAAAAATGGTTCTTGCGAAAAGATCTTTCAAATGATATAAAGTTCAAGAGTTACCGACAACCCAAACGCCTTAAATGGGGGTCGCCAGCAAGTGCCGGTTCTCGGCCCCGTTAGAAAGTTTCCGGCATGGGTTACAAAATTAACTATATAATTAAATACTACTCTTCAAAACGAACAAATCGATATATTAAACTACAATTTTGGAACTTCTATTCGCCGAAAAATAGTTGTCGAAGTTCGACGGCGCCGTCTCGAGTCGTGGCAGCGCCCAAGAAATTCTCTGAAGTTTTGCCAATGATCCAGAACTCCTATTATCGATCCGGAGGTGGCGTTGGAAACGTTATGAAGTTGGATATCTATGGTATATATTTGGTTATGATTCTACAGTCGGATTTTTGTCCCGATTCCGACGAAGTTTACAGCGCGGTGGTGGTGATGTACGAAAATGAAGAGAAAATAAAAGGAAACCTTATGGGTCCTATGTTCATCTGACAGAAAGACGAGAATAAATATAAGAAAATGGAGGTTCCAAACTTGGGTTTGGGCTGGACTCAATGGTTTGGGCCTATTTAATTGAATAGGCTTAAAAGATTTTAAGCCCAATTTAACACAATTAGTTAAAATAAAAATATACTATGTATATTTATTTCCGCTACAAAATTATATAAATAGAAATAAATTTTTTATAATATCCAATATACATTCCAACAAAATATTATTGTAATAAAATATTTTAATTAAAATGAATTAAAAATAGTGATATAAAGAATAATCAAATTTATTTAAATAAATTATAAGGGTGAATAGATGGGACTTCACATTGCATATATCCAAAAGATGACCAGGCAATTAAATATGGATAAGTGCAATATGTTAGCACTCCTATGATTGGTCAAAGTGAAGATATAAGAAATTATCAATTTCGTCAATGGAATGACGAAGAACTAGTGGGAGCTGAAATTCTCTATCTACGTACAATATGCGCATTATTGTATCATTACTAATACCTTGACCAAATATTACTTTCTCAAATTGTTATCTTGATTTAACTCAAGAAGGCGCGATTTCACTGGAATGGAATCAAAATGTACTTTGACACCTAAAAGAAACCATTGACGCGAGTTTATTTTTCCCATTCATAAATATAACTGGGACTGCAGATGGTCTTGCAATCCCTATAGAAAATATTGAGTTTACTTCCTACTGTGAAACACCAAATAGTATCGTTACTCATTCGATTCATGTAAAGAGATTATTATCATACATGTAATAGTTCGTGAGTATCTACGATAAATGTTATGATCATTCATATATCTGATGATAGTGGCTTGAACTCTATCATTTAAGAAAATGTAATAATACGAGTAATATCACCACAACTCTTCTACAACCAACAACTATGCATTTTCTCAAGAATCAAGTAAATTGAGGAAGTGGAGACTTCCAAAGTTCTCTTGATAGATGTACATATCAGACAGAGTTGTACACTTTAGGGGGAGACTCAACATAGGTGTGGTGTACTCTTTTTCCTTAGACCAAGTTCTATTTTGCCCATTGGGTTTTGTTAATTGGCAAGTTTTTAACGAGGCAACAATAAAACACCATTACACCATTTGAATTGGCACAAGGGGGAGTGTTGAAGGAAAAACACAATTAGTGTGCCTTCGTCAATAAGTAACTGATGAAGGACAATTTAGGTATTTGTTATATTTATGTATTATGAAAATATGTAATTGATACTTTATATAAAGAGAGTATTTGATAAATAAGATAGCCCTAATTTTACAGTCTTCATTTCTCTCTCTTTTTTGTCTTCTTCTTATACTTTTCCTTTTACAGGAAATAGTTTTTTTAATTGTTTTTAGCGCTTCCTCGAGAAAGTCCAATTTCATTGTCCGCTTCCAATTTCTTTAATTATTATTTTTAAATGGTAGAAGCCCAATTTAAGTATGCACTTGCCTTTTTTTTTTATTACTACATTCCCACTGAAAAAGAAAAAATGAATATAATAATTGTAACACTCAATTTGAGTTTTTTCTTTTTTAATAAGTGTGGAAGAGTCTTTCAATTATTTTTAGTGCTTCCTCAAAAAAGTGAAGATTTCATCGTACACTTCCATCTTTTTAATTATTAAAATGAATAAAATAATTTGTAATATACTCAATTTGCGTTTGTTTCTTAAATAAAGTGTGAAAGAGTCTTTTAATTGTTTTTAGCGATTCTTGAGAAAGAAAAATTTAATTGTACGCTTCCAATTTTTTTAATTATTTTTTAAATGATAGAAGCGCAATTTAGGTATACGCTATTTTTTTAATTAAAAAAAAGAATTGTTTCCATTTTGGAAGTATCAATTTGTCTTAGTTCGGTATGGAGCAATTTTAAAAGCGAAAATCGAGTTGATTTTATGAAATTGATGAATAATATATTTACGTTTTTTTCTTGTATGTATTATAAAAGTATTTTTAACACATAAAACACCAACTTTTATACTTTGCACTGATACTAAATGGTTAGGATTATTTTATTTATAATATTACAATCCATCTTCTATAATTATCTATTAGAATATTCAATCCTAATTTTCCTATCATGTTCATAAATTCTTTTTATAGAATATGTGTCTTTTATTATTTAGAGGACCTCATTTAGTTATGCATCAAATTTTCAAACACCAATTTATTTATTTTTTAATTTCTAATTTTAATGTAATAAATTTCTGTGCAACAATTTCTTTTTTTATTTTGGGTTTAACGAAATTAATTTTTGCGCAATATTTGTTTTTTCTTTCTTTTCATTTGGTATGAGTCGCCTTGAACCAATTTTCAAGTTTTGTTTAAAAATCAAGATGGTGATATATTTTCATTTTATTTTACAAATGGACTAGAAATCAAGTTGGAGATATTTAAAATAGACTTAAATATATATATTATTCATCATGTCGAATAGATGTGTTGAAATTTCTTTTTGTAACACACAATTGCTAAATATACAACAAAACATTCGAGATATTATTAATTTCTTTTAAAATTGGTGGAAGTGCATATGATTGGTCGTAGGTTTGAATCCTTCTTACTCAATTTGCGCTTCCTATTTTATTTTTTCTTATTGTTGAAGCGCAATTTTTCTGTACGTTCAAGTTTTCAAATTTTCTTAGCGCAATCTGAGTATGCAACTCCTTTTTTTATGCATAAATCGTGGTAACGCAATTTCATTGTGCGCTCCTATCTTCTTCTTCTTCTTCTTCTTCTTGTAAATGATGGAACCGCAATTCGGGTATGTATTTCCTTTTGTTTAAGTTTTTTGGATGGAATCTTACTCTGAATCTACTCTTCCATTTTTTTTAAAGAAACACAGATTTTAACTGTGCGTTCACTTATTTAGACAACCCATTTAAATATCTCCTATTTTCACAACTCGGAGTAGAAAGTGCATAGTTGCACAAGTTTGCCCTCATAGTGGGCTCAAGCGGAGGTTGAGGGTTCAACTCCCTCCTTCCGGTATCATTTTTTTTACCAAATTATTTATATCGAACTTACTAAATTACTGGGAAGTTTTAAGCATGATCCGATTAGAACCTACATATCTTTTATCATAAGTGATCTAACAATTCAAAAAGTCCACTAATATGCATGTCTTGTATTCTATAATATTTTATGGAGAATTCCCAACTAGGACAATAATTATTAACACTATCCCAAATAACCCAAATATAAGTATTACTTCCCACTAACTCATGTGTACACGAACTTGGACAATGATACCCTTGTATCAAATTAAATCTGGAAAAAATTTAACCCCCTTCACACGAGAATGAAATTAGCGAACAGATTGGAGAACCCCCAATTTTGCCTTCCACAATTCATTCCAAAAAATTAGCGAATAGATTCAAAATCCCAATTCTGTATTCCATACTCGTCGAGAAAATCAAAGAAGATCGGAAGAAATCGCTACTTTATTTATTTTGAGTGGTGATTGAAGATTTGTTCAAAGACAATTGAATCAGCCCGCTGGATAATTTCACTTTTTTGTCTAGGATTTCAGTTGTTTTATGGGCTGGGGTGATTTTGCCCAAATTCGGCGAGTGGAATGCATCATAGAATCGCGTGATTGAAGGGGTTTCACGCTGATTCTGAATGAATATATTCAGCAATTATATATATATATATATATATATATATATATATATATATATATATATATATATATATATATATATTACTGGGGTAGGGTTTGCGAATTTGTACTCATTTTGGCTAGAAACCACCACAACACATCTTTCATAGCCGCTGCTGAAGATGACAAACTGCGAAGAGCATCTGTAAATTTTCTGTTTTTTAATTTTTTAGTTTTTGATTATTTTTAATTACTTTATAATGGTAATTGAGTTAACTGGTATGCAATTACTTGTATGTAATTGAGATCTGGTGTTGTATGGAATCCATTGTTGCTAGCACATAACTAGTATGTAATTAGTAGTATATAATTCAGTTGTGATGTAGTATGTAGTCCAATGTTGGCTGTGTAGTATTTTTTTTATCTGTGTATAATATGTATTTGGTATGCCGGATAAATTTGTTACATTTTTTAATTATATTATGTAGTACTTTTCTATCTGTACATAGTATGTAATGCAGTTCTGATATAGTATGGAGTCCGTAATTAGTTGTGTAGTATTTTCTTTAGCTGTGTATAGATGTAATGCAATTCTGATGTAGTATGGAGTCCATAATTTATTGTGTAGTATTTTATTAGCTAAAGTGTCATGTAGTCTGTAATTAGATGGGCATTAAAAATATTTCAGAGGTTCAGTGACTTATGTGTTTATGATATGTGAATGAGTAATACTCTTTCAAATCCATTATAAGTCGTAGACTACAGATCCTTGGTATAGAAATTGTTTGTGTAGTTTATTATTGTTGGCGACGTGTGCGTGTACCTTAAAAATGGAAGTGGTAGTTTGTAATTATTATGGCAGAACATACTACCTGATATGTAGAATCTTATTTTCATACTATCAATATTTGTAGGTTAAAGGGGTAAAGTAGACTGAAACTGTTTAAGTAGGTTGAAATAGTTTTCCCAAAGTACTCTTGAAGTAAAACATTGTGCAAACTTGGGAAATACATGAAAAGAAAAAGGGAATAAAAATAAAAAACTCAAGTTATACATTTTTGAAGATACTAATTGAAAGGCTTGAGTTAATGCTCACTCTTAATCTGCAACAAATTATCCTCCTCCAATTTAGTGGGGACCAAGTTCTCAATATTTTCTTTTTGAGTGATCAATTAGAAGTTATGACTGCTTGGTTGAATGCATAATTGATTTGAGAAAATATAGACAACTAAAGTTTCTTAAAAATGCCAACTTTTCGAGACCCGTACATGATTTCCCTTTGTTGGTTTGTTAACCATCTTTGAATGAATTCTGGCCATGAAACCTTTTGATATGACTTTCATGTCTAAAAGTTTTTTTAAAAAAAGTGAGCAAAGTGCCTCTACCTCCGGTTGTAGCAACTTACAGGACCTGATCATTCCTACTCAAGAGGATAGCTGCATCATTAAATAAGAAAAAAATGATATCGATTATCGAGTTAAAGCAAAAGGGAGAATATGAAACATAGGTTTTTTGTATGAAGCAACTCTTCATACATATAAAAATAATTATTTAAAAGTTTAATATTTATTGATTCATTATTCACCCCTACTAAACTATTTATTTTGCGGTGAATGTGTAATTATTGTATTGTTCAGAAGTGGATTTGCATATTATTTTTGTATTTTTCATAATGTAAAGAGTATGTAATTAATGATATTACAATGTATTGATGTATATCAATTATTTTGTATGATTGCAGACAGTTCAGGTCATTGGAGCGACTGAAATTGCGATTTGGGATGAATGTTGAACTATGAATAGTTTATTTTATTTTATTTTCATCATTCTTTTTTGAACGAATCAAGACCCATATATTGTTAGATATTGACCAGTATGTAATTGGCTGGTAAGTAATGAGGTTAGTATAGCCTGGCTGTAAATATTGTTATCGATATTACTTTTGGGTAAGCAGTTTGACATTGCTATATAAGTAGTTTGTGTTTGAAATTTATATAATTATTTTGATCAATAACTTATCGATTGTGATCGGTGTGGGAAAATTATGATGTTCTATGAAAATTTTGTTTGGTTGAATCTTTTTTATTTTTGATATTACTGAATGGATTTAATGTAGTTTCTATGTTAGTGTCGGAATTGCTTCGATCACTGTCTGGCTCACTATAATTTACTTGTGTGACCATGCTTTCAGCATGATAAATTCCTTATACAACACACGAAACATATAAAATACATACAAATAGGTTGTGTTTTGATGGAAGATGACACTTGAATTAAACAAATGACACCAACCACGGCCAGTGCATGATCTCAATTCTTTTTAATATCCATACTACCACGACAAGTGTATGCTTGTTTGTAGTATTCAGTGTATTAAGAAAACAAATATCCACATAATGGAATAAGATTGCCCACAGAATTCCAACAAGCATGTTCTATGAGGTCTACAAAATTGAGTACTGCACTACTTCAAACAAAGTTTAGAAGAAATTGTGTCGAACACAATACTAAAACTAGTAAAAAAAAAATGTTCAACACGCTATACAAGTCATGTTTCATCATGATCGCTTCAATCATCTTGGCCATTATTCTCTGTATTTTGTCAAATTTTTCACTTGAAATATTGATTGCATGATGATACAAATGAATGCTGCACAACTGCTCATGCGATAGACAAAAAAAAGTGATCAATGAATGAAAAAAAAAGCTATGAAACTCATAAAATATCGCATGGTATATCGTGGAACTTATCATGCTTGAAAATTGTATGTTGAATCGAACTTTTTTGCTTTAAAAATGAAAAGCTCGTCTGCAAGAGAACGGAGCTATTGTAGGCGATAAGCTGACTCGAGTCGAATCATAAGGAAGACTAATTAGAAACTATTTCGGTGTTCAATTTTACGTACATAGAAACGAAATAAAAACTAAACTAAACACTCGATCAAATAAGGTTTGGGGGTTTCTAACATCTACGAGCATAAAGATTAAAATCTTTAAAAACGATTATGAAAACGAGGGTTCTAGTGTGTCGGGATCATCTCCACGATCGGGGTTGTCAATCCCGATGGTTCCAAATGACCCTAGGCACACTAGAACGATATATTTAGCCAACAGACATCATCATGATCAACTCCATAATATCAACGCAAGCATGATCACAATCGATAATAAAAACAAACAACTAACCCAACGAGAACTAACAACTAAACTACTAAAGCAAATAAACATAAATTAACAACGAAAAAGATGGTAAAAGGTTTATACTAAATTAACAAAACCAAAGTACATAAAAACATCAAAGTAAAGGTTTCTAAAGCCAAATCAAGAAAGCAAATAACAGAGTTCAAGAACACTTATGATCTAAAGAAATCAACAACACTCCATCGATCTTTAGTGATAAGAAATGAACTTGAACGTCGGATGAACGGGAATGAAGAAACGATGACTATAAAACTCAAACTATGCTTGTGATTGAAATTGGTCAAGAACCAAGGGTTCTCTGCAATTTATGAACCTTTCCCCCTCATTCCAGCCTCCTAAAAATGAAGAAACCATCGAGTTTATATAGAATTTTCGAAAATAACTGCCAAAACTGCCTTGGCGTCGACCGACGCGTGCCAAGCGTCGACGTCGATGCGAGTCAGACCGCACGCGTTGACCAGGCAGGGCGTCGATCGATGCGGGCCAGGATCGACGCAACTGAAAGTGTGCATCGACCAAGCGTCAACGGTGCATCGACCGACGCGGGCGCAGGTTGCAGGCGTCGGCAGCTAGTGTCGGTAGGACTCGGACACTGGGTAACCCAGTGTCGAACTGGTACCCAGTGTTAGCTCAGCACAATGCTCGTCCAATCTTTGTCGTCTCGATGCTAAAAGAGAAAATAAAACATAATTAGACTATTACTTATAAAATAAAGGAGAAAAACATAAAATGAGATAAGAAACGAAAAATACTAAAAAGAAGAGAAACGAGAAGAATAAAAACCTAAAACCCGACAAAACACACAAAACGCAAAGCAAAAACACACGAAAATTACATACAAATATGTACAAATCAACTCCCCCACACTTAGCTTTTTGCTTTCCTCAAGCAAAATCTAATCTAGACGTAGACAAGGAAAAACTAATTACCCGATGACTTAATTACTAATGCATCCATATGATTCAAGAAGTTAATGCATCGGATCAACTAAAAACTCAACTAAAAGGATGACACAATAACGTTGAGATAAGAGATTTAGACTAGCTTCCGGACACCTAAAAGTAACGAGTTGACCTCCATATACGTCACCCATCCATGCCTCGGCCAAAGTCTATCCCTTCTCAAACCGTCAAGTCATCACCCGACTAGCCCAGTCATCTATACACCTCTTTAACAATACATTCTAAGAAATAAAAAATAAAAATAAGAACTCAACTTGTACAAGGTTTTCTCTTCTTCTACTTATTCTTTCTTTTTCTTTTCTTTTTCTTTTTCTCTTTTTTTTTTCTTTTTCTTTTTCTTTCTTTTTTTATATATATTTTTTATGAGTACCCATAGAGATAAGGTACAAAACGAATATAATTTACATCAATCAACAGCGAGAGTTCATTGACTCCAATCTTACGTTTCTAAGTGCAACTGATAACATTCTTCAATATCGCACGTGGAGTTTTAATGTCTCCAAAATAAAAGGAAAAATTACATAAAGTCCTATAGAGGTTAACTGAAAACGAGGCTAGTAAAGAGTATTCGACTCTTTGGAACGAAACAAGAATAAAATAGAAGACAAGACACTTCATAGACTATTTACACTTCATTCCCCACAATTACACTATTGTTCGAACGAAAGTCTAAATATCCTAACCAAAGCATCTAACCACGTCACTTCGTTAAGGTTCCAGTCAATATAAATACACACAACTCAAATCAACCACAAACAAGCATACGAACAATTACTAACCAAACCAAGGACAACCCCCCCACCCTCCACACACACACACACACACACACACACACTTAAACCATACAATGTCCACATTGTATAACATGAAAAATTAAGCAAGGTATGGTAAAAAGAAGAGAAAGAGAGAGACGTCCCTGAATTTGCGCTTGTGGTGATGAGTCGAGCATCCAAAAGCGTCAAACGGACTTCAAAGTCAAAGGGGATCTGAACAACAAGAACAAAAATACACAAAAACATATAAAGTTAAAAGGGGCTTGGGTTGCCTCCCAAGAAGCGCTTGATTAACGTCTTTAGCTTGACGACATCCGTTGTCATCCCGGATCCAAAAATAGATGACGATCGTTCCACACCTTGGTATTCTCCAAGAGCAAGAATTGGCAATGATATTCACCAAGGCGAGCACAAAAAGTAGGTCCCAAGATGCAAACGGGCTCCTTCTCAACTTTCTCTTCAAACACCTCCTTCTCATGTTCGTACAAAGAATCAAGCGGCACGGCATGAGGTTCAATAAATTCACCCGAAGGAAGCTCTCCCACACAGTCGTGTATAAAATCCTCAAAAAGCACGGGAGAGACAATGCCGACTTCCACCTCCTTCTTCTCACCCACAAATTTCACATCTTCGCACACCTCATTCAAAATATCATCAAAGCTGGAATTATCATCAACAAAGGTGGAGTTTTTCATATCAAAGTCGGGCATCTCCTCACGAAAAGGTTGGTCTAGCTCGTACACCTTGTTGTCAAATTGCTCTAATTGGATATTGAGGCGTTCTATGCGTTCATCTATACATTCTATGCGTTCATCCATACACCGAGTCGCTTCCACAATCTCGGCTAAAAGATCTTGAGAAATAGTGATAGAATCATCGCCGCTCGAAATATACGCTTTGGATGTGGGTGGAGTGTAAACTTCGTAGCTCGAAGAATGGAAATCTTGAAACGTAGGAGCATACGAGTTCGCGTTCGGATAAGGCGGGGCAAATTGAGAATAAGAATCGTCAAGACCCGGATCATAATACCCACGAGATGGTGCATAAGAATCCATGCGTGGATTACAGCAATATGAAGGACATGGGCCGGAATAGTCAAAAGAATGGGCCCATTCTTGACCACTCGGAGCATACGGGTCATAATACGATGGAGGGACTTGACAATCGAGAGTTGGAGCGTAAGGGTCATCATATGGCGAACTAACTCGATAAATCGCCATCTTCAATCAAAATAATCTCGAGTTTTCAAAACTGTGGCTACAAATCACAACACTCAAAAACCGAGATTAAACGTACCAAAAAGTATAAAAATAAACAAAACAAGATTCAACAACAAATACTAACACAAACACACAAATAAAAGCAAACACCAAAAATTGTAGCCTTTAGCCTTCTCTGGCAATGGCGCCAAATTTTGAATCGAACTTTTTCGCTTTAAGAATGAAAAGCTCATCCGCAAGAGAACGGAGTTATTGTAGGCGATAAGCTGACTCGAGTCGAATCACAAGAAAGACTAACCGGAAACTATTTCGGGGTTCAATTTTATGTACATAGAAATGAAATAAAAACTAAGCTAAACACTCGATCAAACAAGGTTTGGGGATTTCTAACATCAACGAGCATAAAGATTAAAAGCTTTAAAAATGATATGAAAATGAGGGTTCTAGTGTGTCGGGATCATCTCCACGATCGGGGTTGTCAATCCCGATGGTTCCAAATGACCCTAGGCACACTAGAACGATAAATTTAAACAACAGACATCATCATGATCAACTCCATAATATCAACGCAAGCATGATCACAATCGATAATAAAAACAAACAACTAATCTAACGAGAACTAACAACTAAACTATTAAAGCAAATAAACATAAACTAACAATGAGAAAGACGGTAAAAGGTTTATACTAAATTAACAAAACCAAAGTACATAACAACATCAAAGTAAAGGTTTCTAAATCCAGGTCCAGAAAGCAAATAACAGAGTTCAGGAATACTTATGATCTAAAGAAATCAACAGCACTCCATCGATCTTCAGTGATAAGAAATGAACTTGAACGTCAGACGAACGGAAATGGCGAAACGGTGACTATAAAACTCGAACTATGCTTGTGATTGAAATGGGTCAAGAACCAAGGGTTATTTCCAATTTATGAACCTTTCCCCCTCGTTCCAGCCTCCTAAAAATGAAGAAACCATTGAGTTTATATAGAATTTTCCAAAATAACCGCCAAAACTGCCTTGGCGTCGACTGACGCGTGTCGAGCATCAACGTCGATGCGAGTCAGACTGCTTGCGTCAACCAGGCAGGGCATCGATCGACGCAGGCTAGGATTGATGCAACTGAAAGTGTGTGTCGACCAAGCGTCGACGGTGCATCGACCGACGCGGGCGTCGGCAGCTAGTGTCGGTAGGACTCGGACACTGGGTAACCCAGTGTCGGACTGGTACCTAGTGTTAGCTCAGCACAATGCTCATCCAATCTTCTTCGTCTCGATGCTAAAAGAGAAAATAAAACATAATTAGACTATTACTTATAAAATAAAGGAGAAAAACATAAAATGAGATAAGAAACAGAAAATACTAAAAAGAAGAGAAACGAGAAGAATAAAACCTAAAACCCGACAAAACACACAAAACGCAAAGCGAAAACATACGAAAATCACATACAAATATGTACAAATCATATGTAGACCAAATTAGCATGAAGTTTTTGTCTGTCATAGCCGGAGGGTTACCGGAGGAGGAGATCGGGAAAGAAGGGAACACTAACCCTAGTTTGAGAGGACGAGCTGGGAAAGATGGATTTTTTGGAACAAAAGGGAGAAATTGTCATCTATTGGAGCGGAGCGGGTCATTACTTGAATCTGACGGGCTGGAGCTTAAAGAATCGAGCTGCAAAGGCATATTGGGCCAGACCGGGTGATATTGGGCTTGCAATTTAATTAATTAGATGGGTTGTTTTCAAAGTGTTAAATTAGGCCCAGTTATTAGATATTTAATGGGCAAAATAGTAATTGCTTAAGAAGTGTTCCTTCCACATTGTTATATGTATGCTGAACATGAAGTACGAGAATTAATTTTTATGCAGTTACAGTTATTCCCCTTGTCTCATCATCTTCCTTCCTCTTTCCTCTCTACCTTTATCTCCAAGTTCTAACCTCTACATCTCAAATTCTCTCCCAAAAAAATACAAAAAATACAGAAAAAAATCAAATAAAAATTACAAACAACACCTAAACACTATATAAGGTACCAGAGCAGTCGATCCTTGGATATGGATGAGATCACGCGTTTTAAGGACCTGCAAGAGGCTCATAAATAGCTGGACCAAGTGCTACAAGCAGAATCTCAGAAAAGGGAGGCCTCAGAGCTGAAGCTGCAAGAACAAATTACAGATAATAACTCGGAAATACAGTCCAAAATTTCCCATAAAAGAGCAGATATACAAGAACAAACACAAAAAATGAACCACAAATTGGAGCACCTCACTGCTGCACTGGCCACAATTCAGATGCAGCTTATGAACCCAGAGAAAGGGAGAGCCCTGCCTAAAGGGGATTCTATTATGGGAAAACCTTTTTCCACACCTGCAACCAACATGGAATACAAATCAACCACGACAAGCAAAAACAAACCACAACTGGAGTATCCAGGTAACCATACAACAAGCCCACTACCCATAATTGATTTTCCTCATTTTGATGGGAAACAGCCCAGGTCATGGATGTTAAGATGCAATGGGTATTTTAAGTTGGTTCCATTTACTACTGAATACCAGAAAATAACCCTAGCTTCTATGCACTTTGAGTGGAAGGCAGCACAATGGTTTCAAAATTTCAACAACCAACAGGGAGAGTTGTCTTGGCCTCAGTTTTAGATGTCATATCTGCTAGGCTTGAGCAATTAAAAGAGGCCAAAATAATTGAAGAACTCAATAAGCTCAAACATACAGGGTCATACATGGACCATGTTGAAAATTTTGAAGAACTTAAGGCCTGCATGTTAACCCTAAACCCAGGATATTCTGAAGAATATTTTATAGCCAGTTTTATCAGTGGATTGACAGAGGAGGTACAGACTTTCATTACCATGTTTGCACCCAACAACCTGCAGCAGGCCATAAAACTTGGTAGGAATCAGCTAATTACTTTGGAGTTTATCACCAGGAAGTTGAAAGGAACCATAAGATACACCAGTTACACACCACAGAAAAACACTGATCATTTAAACCATGGCACACCAAGGGCAATCAACCAGTACAATCCTAAGGCTCCTACGAAGCTCCTAACCACTGGAGAAATGGCAGCTAGGAGGGAGAAGGGTTTATGCTATAATTGTGATGAAAAACTCTCACCAGGTCACAGATGCAGAAATAGGATCATTTACATGATCATGACATAGGAAGAAGAATTAACATACCTATTATATTAGGTTGAGTGAGTTATTGATCACGTTAGATCGTGAGTTAGCCACACGACTTATATATTCCACACCCGTCCAAGGAGCCTTACATTACAACCCGAAAAGACCTTTTTCGATTCTTATTGATAACACACTTAATTTGCGATTGAAAAGAGATTGATTTTCCGTACTTATTTACTGTGCATGTATTTGTATGATGTGAGTGTATACATGTCATATGAAGCAATGCTTGAGTGCTTTGAGCGAATACCCCTATACATTACCCTTTGTGAGGATGCATGAATTTGATTTTGAAGCGACAATGTAATAAAGGTGGAGTGTTTGAAGTTGCGTTGCACGTATCTATATTTTTAGAATTATTTATGTAGCATCACACGACTCATTGCTTGAGTATTTTCACTCTTGTTATACTTTGAAACTATCGTTTGTTCAAGGACGAACAAACCAATAAAGCGTGGGGTAGTTGATTGACATGTATATGTCTTGATTTTTAGTAGTATTTTAGTTTATTTTTCTTATATTATTTTGGTATATTTGTACTTCCAGCTTATTTTACCGCCTTTTGATCTAGATTGATGCAAATAAGTGATTATTTTTGGTTCTTCACTTTATAGCTAAGTAACCGGAAGAGTTCAGCACGTTAGAGATGAACTATGATGATCGAGAGGCAAAGATCGAGCTTTCCGGCGAAGATGTAGCAGGAATTTGAAGCTGCTAGTTTTCTATAATGGTTATTCCATCTGGAACCGTTATAGTATCCTTGAAGATCAGAGGCGCTGAATTGAATAGCTACTACCGCTAGTAGGTACCGCCATCTATAACGGTTACTTACTACTGCCCAAAACCGTTGTCGAAGTGTAGAAGTACAAAAATGGGACTTAGCGATAGCTTTCTATAAGGGTTACCCTACCGCTACCTTATCATTAACGCTATCGTTAAGACTGGACATAGAAGCTAACGGTAGCTGTTAGCGGTAGCTCCTTACCGTTAAGTGCTACCGCTAACTTGCCCAGAAATGCACTTTTTGGGTTTCTTGTTGCCCAAGATATGGAAAAACTATAAATACCCTATGTATTTCGAATTTTTGCACACCTTATCATATTCCTAGGGTTCCAAGGCCTTTTGGGGGCTGACAACCCCAACAAGTGCCCTTCTATTTCTTTAGTTACTCTTTAAATTTCTTAGTTTTAAATCCTTAGATTTTAGATTAGAATAGATAGTTTAGATAATTTAGATTCAAGACTTCGCTTGGAACGTTGCAACTTTCTTCGTTTAATTAGTAAGGATTTATTCCTTCGTTCTTTAATTTAGTTTGCATGCTTTTGATTAGTTTAATTAATTTTCTTAGAATAATTATTGCTTCCATGACGAATCTTTCTTGTGATTGTGTTGAGCTTGGGATGTTTATTTTGATTATGATTTTTAGCTAGATCTAATGGGTCTAGAGCCTAGAGTCGTTTAGAACCATCAATTGGGTTATCCCAAGAGGTCGTGGAGACAATCAAAGATCTAGAACCCTAGTATTCTTAAATCGTTTAAAAATATTTTAATTAATAAATTCCTAGATTAAATAAATTCTAGATCTAATTTCTCTTAGATAAAATAATTTAAGATTTAGATAATTATTTCTTAGTTTAAATAATCTTAGATTTAATTAATTAGATCATAGTTTAGCTAATCCTTAGGTTTAATTAGTTTAATTAATCTTTAGATCTTAAAAGTCTTAAACGAAAACCCCGTTCATGTGTTATTTTCTTTAATTTCTTATTCGTGAAACGTAAACACAAAACAAACTTCCGAATGAAGCTTTCCTCTGAGATCGACACGAGTTAACTTACCCACCTTACAAGCGCCCTCGTTATCTTGCGAGCAAGCTTGAGTGTTTTAAATTAAAAAATATATAAAAGGGGTGCAAAAAAGTTTATTTCAATGGACTTTGGGAAGAAGAGCTCACGTCGGTCTTGTGGGCTTATCGAATAACTCCCCGCACTTCTACGGGGGAGTCGTCGTATAGCTTGGTGCATGGGATGGAGGATGTCATTCCAGCTGAGAGAGTAGGGGGATCGCAGCGTTTATCGGCGTTTAATATAGAAGAAGACAAAAGGCTAGCGAGAGGAGCAATTGAAATGATTGACGAAATACGAGAGAAGGATACGGCCCGGGTGGAACATTACAAGCAAAAGATACAGGTTGCTTTTAATAAGCGTGTTAAACATCGGAACTTTCAGGTGGGTGATTTAGTATGGAGGCGAGCTGATGCATTGCGTAAGACCAGGAAGCTCGATCTAAACTGGGTTGGGCCGTTTAAAGTGATTAAGGTGTTGCGTGGAGGAGCATACATACCCGAGAATGCCGAGGGGAAAGCTCTACCTAGTAGCTGGAATGTTTGTCATCTAAAGAGGTATTATGCCTAGATGGCGGGATGCTTTACTTTTAACCCTTCGGGGCGGATGATGTTTCATTAACCCTTCAAGGTGGGCTGTTTTACTTTTAACCCTTCGGGGAGGATGATGTTTCATTAACCCTTCAGGGCGGGCTATTTTACTCTTAACCCTTCAAGGCGAATGATATTTCATTAACCCTTAGGAGCGAGCTGTCTTAATTTTAACCCTTCGGGGCGGATGTTGTTTCATTACCCTTAAGAGTGAGCTGTTTTACTTTTAACACTTCGGGGCGGATGTTGTTTCATTAACCCTTCGGGGCGGGCTGTTTTACTTTTAACCCTTCGGGGCAGGTTGTTTGTGCTTTACCCTTCGGGGCGGATAATGGTTTTACGTTGTACCCTTCGGGTCGGATAGCTCTTTGCAATATTTAATAAAACTTAGTGAATATCTCATGACTTTTTCATGGTCTTTTACGAATGATTGGGTGATATGACTTTAAGTATGTTTGATTTACTTACTCGAGGTCGCGTCCGGGAAGGATATGCTTGACTTACATATACTTCTTGGATTGTTGTGTTTTTGTTATGGATTGTTATGTTATTGCGTGCGGGATAACATATTTGACCTATATGTACGAGTTTGTTTCAACTCTTTTTGATTGATTTGGCCCATGGTTATAAGTGTGTGTGATTCGCGTGTTCTATACGACCTGTAGTACTTTATGGTTTCATTCATGATGGTTTGAATTGCGGGTTTATACATGTAATAAGCATAAGGACGGAATTGTTCATAAAGTTATGCGAAATTGTTCATAAATCGTGCGAACAGATTACAAGTTTTTGAATTATAAAGGGTTATCAGGTCGTGCTCGGCCTGGTTGCAGGTACAAAATCTTCTAGAGGCACGTCCAGCTCGGCAACCAGTTTGGCAGATAGCACGACTCGGCTTTAGCACGACAGCCACCACTTAGCATCCTTTGGCTGCTTCATGTCGTACTTCCAAAAGATGAAAGGGGGGAGCATGTCAATGATGGCTGGTACGTTGGGACTGAAGGTGAAGTTCATGGCCGCGAGCTGGTCTTTAATTATCTCCGCAGCTTTGTGGACCCATTCTCGGCTGCTGACTCGCACGTAGTTGTTATGATTTTTGTATATTTGGCTAGTGTTTTAGTTAGATTTGTTGTTAATTTTGGTATAAGTTGGATAAATTGAGCATATTTTCGTATTTATGTATCTCCGACTTATTTTACCACATTTTATGTTTATTGTAGGTATTTTGAAGTCTTTCAGTGTTAAGGTGGACGAATGTGGGCCCGTGAGTGGAGTTTCAAAGAAATTGGGCTCTGATTTGGTATATTATAGCTGACACAAGGTATGTCATCCACACTGGGTTACCAGTGTCAGAACCCAGTGTTAGAAACTCCGGCAGAATGATCCATCCGATCGGACTGGGAGACCATTCGACCGGATGTAAGCGTTACAAACTCGGATTTTGTGGTGATTTCGGTTACGGAAAGGGTATTTGAAGGCTACAAAAGGCCAAGAAATCAACCACATTCAGAAGAACCAGAAACACAATCCATAATCTATCCATGGATGAATAATCTCCCGTCCAATTTGTGACAAACCGAGACAGGAAGACATTCTCGAACCTCTTGGGGATGACAACCCATGAGTGTTCTTCAATCGTTTTTCATTTCATCTTTCTTTTCCAGATCAAGACCTTAGTTTCCAATTAAAACTTTAGTTTTCAGATTTTAGATAGATGTTAGATTGACTATCAATAATCGTTGGAATTGGAGGTTCGTGACAAGCTTCTAAAATTCCAGCGTGGTTCATCTTATTTCCGGAATAGCTGGAGTTGGCAAGGATTTCATCATAGTGATAAGCACTTTGCTCTAAATTTAGTAATCTCTAAGCTTTGTTCTCATTGGTTCGTTTTGATTTTCAGTAATGTTGTTTGGATATTGTGTTTGCATATTGTGTTTGGATTGGATATTGTGTTTTCATTATTCGTTTGAGCCGTTTATGTTTGGATTATTGTGAATCATTTGGTGAAGAATTATTTTGGTTAAATAGTTGATCTCTATTATCGTGTTTTGGGCTTGTGATATTGGATTTGTCGATGGTTGTTAATTAGAACTTACGGGTCTAGTGTCGGGATTCGTTTAGAACCATCACTTGGAATTATCGAGCGTTTAATCTATACGTTGGGATTGACAACCCCAACTCGTAGACTAAGTGTTTGACGAAATGCCCAAGTGGTCGTGGAGACGATTCCAAGGCCCGAGACCCCCATTTTATCAATCTTTTAAAAGTTGAATTTCTTTGTTAAATCTTTATAAACTTTAATTAAAGTTCTTGCATAGAGATTGACGCCCTCTTTGCAAGATTGATTTTTAAATTGCTCATAGCATAAATCTTATTTCTTCGTTTTAGTTATTACCAAAACCCTTTTGTCCGCGTATTTAGCGTAGCATTTTGTTATTTTCTCGTTTATAAAAACAAACACAAAAACAACTTATTATTAGTCTTCCTCGAGAGATCGACTCGAGTTAACTTGCCTAGTCTACAAGTGACCCCGTTCTCTTGCGGGTTAACTAAAACCCTTTCAAAAGTTGACGCACACTGTTTCACTGGATTTTAATTTTGAAAGGAACACAAAAGTTTGGCTCAGAATTTGGCGTCGTTGCCGGGGAAGGCTAAAGGTTGTGATTTTTATGTTTGCTCTTTGTAATCCTTGTTTGTATTTTATTTGTTTCGTTTGTGTTTCGTAAGTGTTTGTAATTTCTTATTTTTGTTTGTGTTCGTGTTTATTGTTTTTCGCCGGTACGTTTAATCTTGAGCTTTGAGTGTTGTGTATGCAAGGTACCTCGATGACCAAGGCCGAGATTCAATAAACCATTTTCAAAAAAAAAAGTAAGAATGTCTAACCCGTACGCTTGTTTTGATCTTCGACCGACCACTCGATGGAGTCAAGCGATGCGAGGCTACGATCCGGATGAGTTCTAATATGAGCAACTCTCGATATTTCATGGGCTCCCAAGTGAGGATCCGTTCGACTTCATCCAAGAGTACGATGCCATAACAAGAACCTTCCCCCTTTTAGGCCTTACGAGGGATAGAGTGAAAGTGCGACTCTTCCTCTACACGTTAAAGGGTCGGGCAAGAAAATTATTTCTACATTCAGAGCCTTATTACTTGGGGACATGGAAGACATATACGATTGGTTCATGGAGACGTTCTGCTCATCTGAATGGGCCCCACCTCCAAAATTATTACAACGTGAGCCTTAACGATCCACATGCTTCACCCAATTACTACAATCCGAGTTTTGAACCTTCATACGCTTCCTCCGCCTCACCTTCTTATTACACGGGATATGAATCGTATGCTCCATCCGAATTTAATTCTTCCTATCCAAGCTACGACTCTTATGACACTCCCGACTCGATTCCGTACTATCCGAGCCATGAAGAATATATACTAGACGGTCAATTTTTGGCGTCGAAGCAAGATCTAAAAGCTGAGACCATTCATCAATGGGACGAACTTGCACAATCGAATCGAAATTCGGCGCAATTGACTGAGCAACTCATGAAGAATATGAAGATGATGTTGGGTCAAATGATGGTTTCTTTAGAAGAGAGTGAAAACCAACAAATCTATAATCATCCCGATGCTCCACTCGATAATGATTCTTACTCAGTTATCCGTGCTGAGGTGGAGCATCTTACCTTTGAAGAGCTGCCAATTCTTGATGTAGTGGAGACCATCTTGGAAGTTGAGGATTCGAGCATGAACGCTTATTTGAGAGAGGTGTGTGAGGAGATAGAGATTGAGGATTCGGTTGAGGTCTCCAATTTTGCGATTTTTGATGAAGTTGTGGATAATAGTGTAGGGGTGTTGCCATTACAGGTTCCGAGCGAGGATGTTGGCGACTCGGACTTACTTGCTCTTTGTGGATTTAGAGAAGGTTGTGTTTGTTGAGCCACATTGCGTTCTACCCGATGCTTTGACCAGTTTTAACGTTGAGGTTGTAGAAGAAGCAATCGAGAAGGAGTTTAGGACGGTCGATGATCATTCCTTTTGTTTGATCAATTTCCTAGTGATTCCGGTGACCGAGCATTGTTCCACACTCTGGCTGACTTTTGATCTCTTTTCGGTCATCGATTACTCACGTTTTTTACCTCCAAAGCCGGTTGGAGTTTTTGATTCTCTAATCATGGGACCTGCTTATCGTGCCCACCTTGATCTTCATCACTTGCTATTACTCTTGGAGAACACTAAGGCGTGGCACGATCGTCATTTATTTCTGGATCCCAGATGACATCACTTTTGTAAGTTGTCGAGCAAAAGACATTAAAAATTGCACTTCTTGGGAGGTAACCCAAGTTTTTGTTATTTTTGTCCATAATTCTGTTTATTTTATTTTTCTTATTTTATTTTTGTACATATTTTTGTGTGTGCTTAACTGGAGTTGGATAAGTGAGGTAATGGTTTGTTGAGTTGTGCAGAAAAAGTGTGGAAAATGATGCTTTTCCAGGACATTCGATCGAATGAGAGAAATTGACCGGTCGGACAAAGCACACTGGACTGTTGTCCGACCGGATGAGAGAAATTGACCGGTCGGACAAAGCACACTGGACTGTTGTCCGACCGGATGAGAGAAATTGACCGGTCGGAGAAAGCACACTGGACTGTTGTCCGACCGGATGAGAGAAATTGACCGGTCGGACGAAACACACTGGACTGCTGTCCGACCGGATTGGTGCAGTGACCGGTCGGATGGAGGCAGCAGACTTACTTGAAACCATCGCTCCATTTGTAGAGTTCCTATCTTTCCCTCTGGACGGCATGGACATTTAGGCGGGCCCGAGCCCCAGAATTGTATCACTTTCTATCCCAACTCTCGTTTTTCATTTTTAGTGATTTTGTTTGATTTTTCTGTTATGTGTTTTGTGCTTGAGTGTTTGTTTAACCATTCGACTAACTATTCGCATGATAATTGATTCGACGTTTTCCTTTTTCCTTGTATTGATATGTATAATAGCAATGCGGACATTTCGACGTATGTTGAAATCATTCCCATGGTTATTTGTGTTTGTCCTTGCTTGCCTGTCGGAATCATATATTGTGTGATCTATCGTTGGAGTCTTTTGAGCTTGTTTAGTGAAAAACTTTTCAAAACCTACTATTATATATTTAAAACAACACTTAGTCGTTAGCAATTTTGCGAAAAGCTCTTAAAACTCGATCACCTCGTTTTCAAAAGTTTGAATAAAACCCTTGTAAGAAGCCTTGTGTGTTTATCAACATTTCATGCTTTGATTCGATAAGTGTTTTGAGAAGTCTCTAAAGTTGCATGTGTACATTTGGTGTTGGAAATGACGATAGGCACATATAAAACCTGTTTCCGGCCTTATTCATAAATAAAAATCACTAAAAATCCCTAATGAGCCCCCTTGAGCCTTTATTCCGTCACTTTGTTAGCCACGAGCTTAATTGTAGCTCTTATTTTGTTTGAGTTTGTGAGATGGGAGTTTATTTATCATTGGTTTATTGAGAAAAAAAAGGAGAAAGAAAGGAAAGTAAAAAAAAATATTAAAAAAATGGAAATTAAGGGGGCTTAAGTTCATAAGAGCATCTAGATGTTAAAAATAAAGCCTATTTATAAAGGCAAATATTCGGGTTTTAGGGTTAGAAATAGCCTTAGCTATAAAAGGCTAAAAATAATGGTATATGGTTGTTTGGGAAGAATGAGGAGCGAAATTATGCTCTATGCTTAAATGTGCACACATATGCAATGTACGAGTCTTTTATTTTCACAAGTCGTTGAATGCATTTTTGTTGATCCGAGCGTATACACTTACCTTTTGAAAAACACGAGCGAATGATTGCACCATGATATATTTCCCTTTTGTGAGGATGCATTCTTTCGATTTCAAGGTGAAAAGGTAACACGAGCTTAGCATAAGAATTTTCGACAAAAGTGTTCATATTTGTAAAAATATATTGTATGCACAACATGACTCTTTGATCTAGCTACTTTCATGCTTACGTGGTTTTGATTCTTTCGTTTTTTCGAGGACGAACAAACCAATAAAGCATGGGGTGGTTGACTCGCACGTATTTGTCATGATTTTTGTATATTTGGCTAGTGTTTTAGTTAGATTTGTAGTTAATTTTGGTATAAGTTGGATAGATTAATCATATTTTCATATTTATGTATCTCCAACTTATTTTACCACATTTTTTGTTTATTTTTAGGTATTTTGAAGTCTTTCGGGGTTAAGGTGGATGAATGTGGGCCCGCGAGTGGAGTTTTAAAGAAATTGGGCCCTGATTTGGTATATTATACCTGACACGTGGTATGTCATCCACACCGGGTTACCCAGTGTTAGAAACTTGGACAGAATGATCCATCCGATCGGACTGGGAGACCATCCGATCGGATGTAAGCGTTACAAACTCGGATTTTGTGGTGATTTTTGGTTACGGAAAGGGTATTTGAATGCTACAAAAGGCCAAGAAATCAGCCACATTCAGAAGAACCAGAAACACAATCCATAATCCATCCATGGATGAATAATCTCCCGTCCAGTTCGTAACAAACCGAGACAGGAAGACATTCTCGAACCTCTTGGGGATGACAACCCATGAATGTTCTTGAATTGTTTTTCATTTCATCTTTCTTTTCCAGATCAAGACCTTAATTTCCAATTAAAACTTTAGTTTTTAGATTTTAGATAGATGTTAGATTGGCTATCGTTAATCGTTGGGATTGGAGGTTCGTGACAAGCTTCCATATTTCCAGCATGGTTCATCTTATCTTCGTAATAGCTGGAGTTGGCAAGGATTTCATCATAGTGATAAGCACTTTGCTCCAAATTTAGTAATCTCTAAACTTTGTTCTCATTGGTTTGTTTTGATTTTCAGTAATGTTGTTTGGATATTGTGTTTGCATATTGTGTTTAGATTATTCGTTTGAGTCGTTTATGTTGGGATTATTGTGAATCATTTGGTGAAGAGTTATTTTGGTTAAATAATTGATCTCTATTATCGTGTTTTGGGCTTGTGATATTGGATTTGTCGATGGTTGTTAATTAGAACTTACGGATCTAGTGCTGGGAATCATTTAGAACCATCACTTGGAATTATCGGGCATTTAATCTATACGTTGGGATTGACAACCCCAACTCGTAGACAAAGTATTCGACGAAATGCCCAAGTGGTTGTGGAGACGATTCCAAGGCTCTAGACCCCCATTTTATCAATCTTTTAAAAGTTGAATTTCGTTGTTAAATCTTTATAAACTTTAATTAAAGTTCTTGCATAGAGATTGACGCACTCTTTGCAAGATTGATCTTTAAATAGCTCATAGCATAAATCTTATTTCTTCGTTTTAGTTATTACCCAAACCCTTTTGTCCGCGTGTTTTGCGTAGCATTTTGTTATTTTCTCATTTGTAAAAACAAACACAAAAACAACTTCCGATTAGTTTTCCTCGAGAGATCGACTCGAGTTAACTTGTCAAGTCTACAAGTGAACCCGTTCTCTTGCGGACGAACTAAAACCCTTTCAAAAGTAGACGTGCACTGTTTAACTGGATTTTAATTTTGAAAGTAACACAAAAGTTCGGCTCAGCTGCTTACTGCCATCTTGCTAAAGTAGATGGAGGATTTCTTGTAAGCCTTCAACAGCTCCTCCCTATAGGCATCCATGTATTTCCGGCCCGCCTCGCTTGTCAAGAAAGTTCGCCGACCTTCGGTGACGCCTTGCTGGTGTGCTACCCGACCAACCTCTCGCACCTGTTCCTCCAACCTCTGGATGTGCTCTTTGGATCTGTTGGCTGCTCTGGTTGCCTCATCCTTCACACTTTCCACCTGGCTTTTTAGCATGTTTATCTCCTCTTCACGAGCTGCTAGTTCTTGACGAGCTTTGTCCAGGTCACCCTGTGTAAGTGACAGTTGCTGTGTCTGCTATCTGCCTTGAGGGTCATCTCATCACACGTTTTCTGGAGGTTTCTCTCAGTGGATCGAGCCAGTAGCTGGTCGGATAGTGTGGAGAGCAAGGGATCCAGCTACATTACAAGTTAATATAAGAGGGTGCAGATATTATGTTAAGAGGGGGGGATTGAAGTGATAAGTTACCTGGTTGGTTATACGCTCGCCGAGGAGGGTCTTGATCTCCTCCGCATTGTCACATTGCGCCAACCCTTTTTCCAGATCTGGAGAGCTGGAGGTAGCAGCGTCGTGGGTTTTGCGAAGGCGGCGGCGTTTTGGAGCAGAAAGAGAGCTCGGGCTCTTAAAAGAGTGAATATCAGGTATCCTGACTGATCGTTTCCTTTTGGACGATTTCTTGACTAGTTGTGCCTCCTCCAGATTGCCAGCCATCTCTAGGTCATCTTCTGCCCCAAATGCTTGGTTCAGCACCTCATCAACATTGATAATAGAAGGTGGAGGTGCTGATGTGACAGCGGGTTGTGGATCAGTTTGCACAGTGGTTTCCTCGAAGCCCGACGAGATGCAAGTGCTGATGAATGCATCTGCAATAATGAAATAATGGGTTACGCTTATTTTGTGATTATTGGGAATAATGTAGTGAAGTATTATAACTCAGGGGACCTACCAAAATCTGATCTGGTCATTGCGAGGTCTGGGTCGACAGGACGAGAGTCGATGCCCACAAATTCGAAAATGTTGGACCGGCTAAAGAGTCGCACCACGTCAAATGGGCGCTTACTCCACTGTGCGAGCTGGTCAAAATATTTTTTGTACAGAATAGGAAAATATTTGGAACTAGGAGGATCGGTTTGTTTCGGGGTATGATATTGTAGCTCGCTTACAAAGGGCCAGCTCTCAGTATTGTGAATGAAGAAGAAGTTTCTCCGCCATTCAGGTACTTTGGATAAAGGGTTTACTAAGGACCGGGATTTGCCGGTGCGAGCAGAAAGATAAAATGAATACTTTTGATATTTTACTTGAAAAAAAATGGAAAAAGCCTACGTCAGGCTGAGTATTATAGTATTTACATAAAATAACATATCCCGTAGAGTTGGGGGACAACTGCAGAAGGGGAATTTTAAAAATACGAGCTATATCGGTATAAAATTTGTGAGGTGGGAATCTGAATCTCGACCTAAGCAGCTCGTCAAAAAGGGTAATATGATTCGGGGGAGGTTTCATGGGATCTAATTGTTGGATGTTGGGCAAAACCATTTTGGCGGTCTCAGGGAGATTAAGTGTTTGTTGGAATTCTTCAAACTTTTCTGGATCAGGGAGTATCCAATAGTTATGCTTAATTGCCCTGGTCGTTAGGGGTAATGGGAGTAGGGGGCAGTGTCTAAGGAAGTCACCACAGTCACCGGATTTTCTAAAAAGTGTTCGCATTGTGATGTGGATGGATTGCTGGGTTTAACTAAGAGAATGCCCTCTGGTATATTTTCAATAGTCAGGGGGGCAGGAGAGGGATCTTCGGATATATTCTCCAAGAGGGCTAGGGCGTCGGTGTATGCCCTAGTTTGGGCTTCTAGTTCCGACCAACTGACGTTGCCTTCAGGTTCGTCATGAAGGCCGGGGGAAGGAGAAGAAGGTTGCTTTATCTTCTCTTAGAGATGTAAGGATTCAGGATGGGTTAGAATCAGGAGAGAGGTCTGGGTTTTGAGAATCAGGGTTGGGAATTTCACCATTAATTGAGAAACACACAGAGAGAGAAATAGGAAAACACAACAACACTCAGCGGATGCAACACATACATAATTGAAATTAATTATTGAAGAGGAAAGATCTAGGGGACTTACTCATTTTCGTTGTCGTGGAGGTCGGAGATGAGTGATGTATTGCTGGTGATTTTCGAAGACCAGAGAGAGAGAGCTTTTTTACAGAGCGAAAATGGTGATTTTGCTTGTGTTTTTGATAAAATGAGGGATAAGTGAAGATGGAAGGGTTTTTGTGTGTGTTGTGCAGCGAGAAAGCTGATGGGACAGATTGGAGCGGGAGTTGGTAGGGTTTTTTAGGAATGTTTTGGGCCTTTCATTTTAGGCCCACAATGTTTATTATACTACGAGAAAATGGGGAGATGGCACGTGTCCGACATGCTTCCAGAGTGCATTTAATGAATCTTTAAAGAGACGTGATGGGTAAAGGGAAGCGTTTTTTCATTTTTTTTGAATTTTTATTTAAAAATAAAATAGAAAATGCGTATTTAACGATCGACACCCGATACTCGTGATTCCATGGCACCGAGACGCACGACTTGTCCCCCGCCCCCGTTCCTAAAATGATACTCTTTTGTTTTTATTTTTTACCAATTTCTTTTTTTTTTTTTTAAATTCGGAAATAAAATAGAAAATGCTTATTAACGATTGACACCCGATCCTCGTGGTTCCATGACACCGGAACGCACCCCTTGCCGCCCCGTTCGTAAAGTGATACCCTTTGTTTTTATTTTTTACGGTTTTTATTTAAAAATAAAAAAAAAAGAAAACGCATATTTAACGATGACACCCGATCCTCGTGGCTCCATGGCACCAAGACGCACCCTTGCCCCCCAGTTCGCAACAGAAATGTTTGCTGACAATGTCATTCTGTCATAATTTTGTCACGAATACCTTCGAGTTCCATCACTATTCCATCGTATATAAGTGGTGGAAATAATAATTTGTCGATAAACTTTTAGCGACTAGGAGTTCTGCAATGGAATTTTCTGCTGCAACTTTGTCGCTATTTTGTCACCAAATGCTTTTAGTGACCGAATTTCTTTCGATAAATTGAAATTTTCTTGTAGTGAAGGGGAGTTGGATTTGTCGATCATTCCATTTCTTCAACTATATCTCTTGGGCGGGATGTGAATTCCTTGCTTGAATTCTCGTTGGTTAGAATATATGTAATACATTGCTTTCATTTAGACTTAATAATACTTGTGATATTTTTCTTAATTGAACTAGGGAACCTGTAACGGGGGGAATGGACATCTAGGGAATATCTTTGTGATTTATTGACTCAGTGTCCTTTTCGCCAGTTTTTATTATTTCCCATCCTTACTTTTGTATATTTGTTATCGCCATTTTTTTTGAGGTGGCCATCAACAATCTCGATCTTTTTCATTCCGTTCCTCCTATCCTCTTTCATTGTTTCTTGAACTTTAAATTGGAGAATACATGTTGTAGCAATCCTCTCATGTGCTTAGGAAGTTGGATAAATATGCTTCACCAGTCATTTAAACTAGGTAAATTTTTGTATGTTTATGGTGATAAAACCAAAAAGATTGATTACCAAGAATAGGGGGTACTAACCTCAAATATGAGATCAGCGACCTAAAAAGCTTCCAATTACGTCACAGCAAACTGGTTTGATCTCTAAAAAGCCTCCTGGCGACCTAACCGTTCCTGCAAAATAGCACCCTCAGCCAAGGTGGTGGACGGCCCCGACGAAGGTCCTCCGATGCTTAAGTTAGCGAATGCGAGAGATATCTTGAGTGCCCAAATCGAGATAAAAATAATTTAAAAATAAAGAGAGGCGTGCACCCCTTTTAAATAGACAAGAGAAGTATTCCCCAAGATAGGGTTACCTTTTCCCACCATAATTTTATAAATACCATGACTGACTTAAATTTAGAATTTCTCCTGTATGCTAAGTTCCCATAGATAATGAATCTCTTGGTTAAATTACCAGAATAGGCCTGGGCCTGTGTTTCTTTTAATATAATTCGCCGGGATCCCACAATACCATCCATATTAGCCCATTCGGGCCTAATATTTATAAAGCCCATTACCGAGCTAACAAAATGATAAGAGGTCGCGACCCTATATAAGAACTCATCCTCATACTTTAGGTCGCTACTCTAAAAACCATCTCGCCCACCTCTCAGAAGAAATGCTCCTTCCAAGAAATGAGGTCGCTTACCATAAATACCAACATGAATATTTAGTGTCGTATCAGCTAGGTCCCCATATTTTGACCGATTGAGGTACGAAATCAGGTAGAATATGTAAAAAAGACTAAAGAAACCACAATAAAAAACATAAATCATGAATGAATTGCCCTGCCAGCTTACCATACCGGAATTCAGGATAACCACGCTTCGCATACCGAACCATAGTAAGAGTCATCCAATAAAAGCCCATAAAATCGCGACTTCCAAAAGACCAGCTCTCTGAGCTCGCTCAACCTCCAGGAAGATTGCTCCTCCCAAAAGAAGAGGTTGCTTGTAAGTCCCTAGATTTCATATCTGTCGACCTAGTGCACCCATCAACCTAAAACCATATAAAAATCGTAAAAAATAAAAACAAAGGGTATAATTTTACGGAAGGGGGGACAAGGGGTAAGTCTCGGTGCCATGGAACCACGAGGATCCGGTATGATTTATTGAAAAATATAAGATTTGTTTCATTTTAATGATTTATTTATTTATTTATATATTTTTTTAATTAAAATGAATATTCCCTCGGAAAATTCCGAGGGAAAACACAAGCCCTTGATTTTTTAATTAAAAAATTCAAAAAAAAAAATAGAAAATACGTATTTAACGATCGATACCGGATCCTCGTGGTATTTTTTGCCCTTTTCACAAGCCCTCGATTTGTTTTAACGATCGATACCGGTCAAAATCACAATATTTTTTGCCCTTTTCTATTTTTTTAAGTTTAATGTGACAAAACATGTTGATGGGATTTCGATGGACAAGGATAAAGCTCTTGAAAATTCAGTTAACATTCAGGGGTGTTGGCAGTTGTGACTTCGTTTATTTAATGTTGATTTTAAAAAGCTTGAATGGTAAGTCTGTTAATTATTTTACAATAGATCTGTTTGAAAATATTTTTTTTCATGGCCCAATTTTGATTGAAAAATATCAACGAGCATGTGCGTATTCACACGTATCGTATGATTCGACCAACAACCAAGATACGATCGATGGGTCAACTTGTTCGGTTGGAAACGCGAAGCGACGAAGCGTCGTGATTTTGTGAAGGCGTCAAGGAGTGCGTCTCGGTGTCTTAGAACCACGAGGATCGGGTGTCAATTGTTAAATACGCGTTTTCTAATTTTTTTCGATTTTTAAATAAAAATTTGAAAAAATTCAAAAACAAATCGAGAAAAATAGAAAGACTGTAAAAAAAAATAAAAACAAAGGGTATCATTTTATGTACAAGGCGGCAAGGGGTGCATCTTGGTGTCATGGAACCACGAGAATCAGGTGTCGATCGTTAAATACGTGTTTTCTATTTTTTTTTATTTTTAAATAAAGATTCAAAAAAAATTGAAAAACATTAAAAAAAATCATAAAAAAAAATAAAAACAAAGGGTATCATTTTACGAACGGGGCGGCAAGGGGTGCGTCTCGGTTCTATGGAATCACGAGGATCTGGTGTCGATCGTTAAATACGCATTTTCTATTTTTTTTCAATTTTTTTTAATTAAA
>BMAC01000161.1:391910-409391 GCA_014905375.1 Phtheirospermum japonicum
GTGCGTCTCGGAGCCATGGAACCACGAGGATCGGGTGTCGATCGTTAAATACACATTTTCTATTTTTGTTTTCGGCTTTTAAATAAAAAATCAGAAGATATTCGAAAAAAATCGAAAAAATAGAACAATCATAAAAAATAAAAACAAAGGGTATCATTTTAAGAACGGGGTGACAAGGGTTCCGTCTCGGTGCCATAGAACTAAGAGGATCAGGTGTCGATCGTTATATAAGCGTTTTCTATTTATTAAAATTTATTTTGAATTTATTTAATTAAAAAACCAAGGGCTTGTGTTTTCCCTCGGAATTATCCGAGGGGATTTTCATTCCCTCGATTTTTTTTTTTAAATTAAAAAAATCAAAAAATATAGAAAAATCGTAAAAATGAAACAAATCCTATCATCTTAGGCACGTGGGGTGGTTTTGACACGATTTCGATTGAAAAATATCAACGAGCATGTGTGTATTCACACGTATCGTGTAATTCGACCAACAACCAAGATACCATCGATCGATCAACTTGTTCGGTTGGAAACGCGAAACGATGAAGTGTCTTGATTTTTTGAAAGCGGCAAGGGGTGCGTCTCGGTGTCTTGGAACCACGTGGATCGGGTGTCGATCTTTAAATTCGGGTTTTCTATCTTTTTTTGATTTAAGAAGAAATCGAAAAAAACAGAAAAATCGTAAAAGATAAAAACAAAGGGTATTATTTTACAAATGGAGCAGCAAGGACTGCGTATCGATGTCATGGAACCACGAGGATCGGGTGGCGATCGTTAAATACGCATTTTCTATTTTTTCCCGATTTTAAAAAAATAGAAAAAAATAAAAAATTAGTAAAAAATCAAAACAAAAGGGTATCATTTTACGAACGGGGGGTGGGGGGCAAGGGGGGCATCTAGTGCCATAGAATCACGAGGATCGGGTTTCGATCGTTAAATACGCGTTTTCTATTTTTTTGATTTTTAAATAAGAAATAAAAAAAATCGAAAGAAATAAAAAAATCATAAAAAAATAAAAACAAAGGGTATCATTTTATGAACGGGGCTCGGTGCCATGGAACCACGACGATCGAGTGTCGATCGTTAAATACGTGTTTTTTATTTTTTTAGAATTCTTTTTCAATTATTTTTAATTAAAAAAACCGAGGGATTGTGTTTTCCCTCGAAATTTTCCGAGGGGATTTTAACTCCCTCTGTTTTATTTAATTTAAAAAAAATCAAAATAAAATCGAAAAAAATAGAAAAATCGTAAAAATGAAATAAATTCTATCATCTTAGGCACTTGGGGTGGTTTTGACCCGATTTCGATTGAAAAATATCAACGAGCATGTGCGTATTCACTTATATCGTGTGTTTCAACCACAAGGATTGGGTGTCGATTCGTTAAATATGCGTTTTCAAATTTTTTCGATTTTTAAATAAAAAATCGAAAAAAAATAAAAAAAAAAACAGAAAAATCATAAAAAGTTAAAAACAGAAGGTATCGTTTTTGAATGGGGCTGCAAGGGGTGCGTTTCAGTGCCATGGAACCATGAGGATCGGGTGTCGATCGTTAAATACATATTTTCTATTTTTCTTCAATTTTTTTAATTAAAAAAACCGAGGGATTGTGTTTCCTCGGAATTTTTCGAGGGGATTTCCATTGTCTCTATTTTATTTAATTAAAAAGAATTGAAATAAAAAAAATAGAAAAATCGTAAAAATGAAACAAATCCAATCATCTTAGGCACGTGGGGGGTGGTTTTGATCCGATTTCGATTGAAAAATATCAACGAGCATGTGCGTATTCACACGTATCGTGTAATTCGACCAACAACCAAGATACGATGGATCGATCAACTTGTTCAGCTGGAAACGCGAAGCGACGAAGCGTCGTGGTTTTGTGAAGGCGGCAAAGGGTGCGTCTTGGAACCACAAGAATTGGGTGTCGATCGTTAAATACACGTTTTCTATTTTTTCGATTTAAAATAATCAAAAAAATATAAAAATTGTAAAAATAAAAACAATGGTTATCATTTTACGAACGCGGCGGTATCATGGAACCACGAGGATCGGGTTTCGATTGTTAAATACGCGTTTTCTATTTTTTAAATGTTTTTTCAATTTTTTTTAATTAAAAAAACCGAGGGCTTGTGTTTTCCCTCGGAATTTTCACTCTCTCGATTTTTTTAATTAAAAAAATATCAAAATAAAAAAATAGATCATAAAAATGAACAAAATCATATCATCTTAGACACTTGGGGTGGTTTTGACCCGATTTCGATTGAAAAATATTAACGAGCATGTGCATATGAACACGTATCGTGTAATTCGACCAACAACCAAGATACGATCGATCGATCAACTTGTTCGGTTGGAAACGCGAAGCGACGAAGCGTCGTGATTTTGTGAAGGCGGCAAGGGGTGCGTCTTGGTGTCTTGGAACCAGGAGGATCGCGTGTCGATCGTTAAATACGCGTTTTCTATTTTTTCCGTTTTAAAAAAAATTCGAAAAAATAGAAATATCGTAAAAATAAAAACAAAGGGTATCATTTTACGAATGGGGCGGCAAGAGGTGCGTCTCGGTGTCATGGAACAATGAGGATCGGGTGTCGTCGTTAAATACGCGTTTTCTATTTTTTTTTTCAGATTAAAAAAAAATCGAAAGAAATAAAACATTAGTAAAAATAAAAATAAAAGGGTATCATTTTACGAACTGGGTGGGGGGTGGTAGTTTGCCAACAACTTGAGCCTTTATGCCATCTAATGCACACAACACAATTATCTTGAGAGCAGAGTATTTAGAGAAAACAAAAGGAAAAAATTAAATTCAAACACATTATCCAGATTTTATTTGCTATAAGCATTTATGATCAATTAACCAAAAAATGAAAATATTTCCATCAATTGCAAGCTAAAGAAACAAGAATCCACTTGTAAATTTTATTTTTTATTAAGAAAAATTTGTGCAGATAAGTTGCAAATGCATTAACAGACATTTATAACACTACTATCCAGCAAATTTGCCAGCAATAATTTTCGATAATAAAGAATAACAAATGGAGAACAGTATATACATTAGTAGAAAAATAATTTGACATCAAAGATTTAAATCTCCAGATCATTTAACTAAATTTATTATAGTGTAACTTCCTTGTGTTCTTTTTCCTTTTTTTTTTTCATTTGTAAATTTAACGCATGAAAATCACGTATTTACATCCAGCATTCAAATAAATTGTATGCAAGCAGATTCACAAAGATTCAATTATAATTAGCTCAAAAGAACAAACAACAAAAGCTTAAATAATCATACAAAAAAGAAACTAACCAGATCTGGAATACTTCTAGACCATCAAAATTTCGCTTGAATTTCCTTAATCTAGATCTGTCAAAAAGCAGAACAAACAAACAATTAATCGGGGTGGGAGGGGTGGCAAGGGGTGCGTCTAGATGATATGGAACTACGAGTATCGGGTGTCGATCGTTAAATATGCATTTTCTATTTTTTTGGATTTTTAAATAAAAAATCGAAAAAAATAGAAAAATCGTAAAAAATAAAAACAAAGGATATCATTTTACGAACGGGGCGGCAAGGGGTGCGTATCGATGCCGTGAAACCACGAGAATTAGATGTCTATCGTTAAATACGTATTTTCTATTTTTTCAGATTTTTTTTCAATTTTTTTTAATTAAAAAAAACTAGGACTTGTGTTTTTCTTTTAAAAAACCAAAGGCATATTTGTCCCCCTCAGTATATTCGGAGGCCGCGTTCACTTTGAGAGATGGGACCGGATATTCTTATCTCATAAACGCGGACGGCACTGTGCAGGATGGAACAATAAGCCGTTCAGTTGGGCTGACGCTGCATTTTGGGTTCGCCGAATACCAATCCCATCTGGCGTTCACTCTGAATGATATGTGAGGATTATAGTGAAATTTTCGTTCTTACCCTTGGTTTACTAAATGCAGCAAACTATTACTAAAATTGAAGTATTGAATCAACATCACATAATAATAATAATAATAATAATAATAATAATATAATAATAATAATAATAATTAGTCTCAAAAAAACTTCAACTAAAACATAATTTGGGGACTAATAAATGCATTCAAAGCACCACAAAAATTGGGGCATAAAGAACAATACATTAGTATCAATGACAACCAATAAAATTTACTATTAAACTCTATTGCAACTAATTTGTTCTTTCAAGATTTTTTTGATGTGTATAATTCAACACCACAAAATAATAATTATAATAATAATAACAACAACAATAATAATAATAACTAATCCCACAAAAATTTGAACTACAATAATTATTTTACAGTCAATTTCATGGCAATGGTAGAAAGAGTATCAACGTCATCCCGTTTAAAAAGTTCGGCTGTGGCAGCAACATCCCGTATGTATGAGATTGCTTCTGCATTAATAAACAAAAAAATCATGCATTCCATCGAATTTGGAGAAGAGTGGAATTAAAAACTTAATGTCTAGAAAGCATTTAAAAATAATAAAATGGCAAAAGTTAGATGAGGAAAAAAGAAAGTCAGCTTTTAAAACTACAAAAGCCCATTTGAATTTAGTTTCTACTTTACAAGTAGCATCCTGACTATTGGAGGGGGTAATTTTGAAAACAAACATGAACCTCAATTGGTATTTATAATACTGCCAGTAGATATTTTGTAATTTTGTAAATACAAAATAAAATTATCTCCATCTTGACCTCTGCTTGTTAATGTTTCTCACTCTTTGTTCCATTTTTATTCAGCCTAGGTAGAGTTTGGTTGCAAACTTGCACTTATTGTTTCTACATTTTCTGTATTTTAAGATTCAGGTTCTGTGATTTATAGATTGACCCAAATATGCTATGTAACAGGTGTAAGATATGAATTACCAAAGTATGTTCTGAGCGAGCCTAAAAACTTGATAGAAACCGTGAGAAGAAAAGCATGCTCAAGATTAGCCAAAATCCACGTCGAATTAAGCAGACAATCTGCTCACTTGTGAATTTTTTTTCCCAACTAAGTCTCAGGATTCCTGGGATCAGTAAATGGTCCTTTTTTTGTTATTTGGGTTTCAAAAGATGTAATGTTAATCGAACTATGGTTCTGAATACAAAGCAAGACAGACTACAAAGCAAGACAGATGAATTAACAAACACACTGTTAACTTGGTTTTTTCAACCATCAATCACATCTAATCACTATTTTACTAAAAAAATAATCACATAAACTATCATCATTGCGTTTGCCATCCTATATTCACTCCCACACTCATAATTCATTTTCACTTTTCCAAACAACTATTCACACTATTTTCTCCAAATTTAGCAAAGGGCGTAACAAAAGACAAGCTATTATTCCCTCGTTTTCAGCATTATATCTTGTACTCGGACTCATATGCTTTATACAACAACTGACTACAAAAACCATCAAATCCACTAATATGCTTGGATTTTCAGCACTATAAAAAAGTACTCGGATATATGGCAAAGTCTAAATTGTTTCGAGACATTAATTTAAAAATAACTATAGATAAACATTTTAAAAGCAGTAATGCCGAGCCCTTTTCTATATCACCCTCAAGTAGTGTAAAGATAGAACTAATGTGGCTATAATCGAGAATGGGATCTTAAATATCATCACTTGTGGATCCTTTCTGACGTATTTCTCCATCAATCTAAACAGGAAAAAGGATTAGACACAAGCAATAGACGGACGAAGCATGCCAAGAATAAAGAATAGGTAATACTTTTAACCAAAATTCTACATTGTGAGGGTCTGGCAACATAGAATTTGGGTAGCTGCATAATCAAAGTAAAAGATATTCAGGTTGAATACGTGCTTATCAAATAGATGAGGTTTAACAACATCAAATATGTTATTATTATTCATCTTTGAATATAATTAGCACTATATATCAAGAGATGCAAGACGAAAAAAATCAAATTCAGTTTATCGAAATGCGAAGCAATTACAAAAATACAATCTAAAATCTATATATATATATATATATATATATATATATATATATATATATATTAAAAGAGAGGTCTGGAGAGAGAAAATAATAGGAGTAGAATGTCACGTAAATGCGACGTAGGATTAATAATTATTTTACTTAGTAATTTTCTTAATATAATTAGAGAAATAAATACCTTAATTAGATTGTCGGTTCGGAGAGAGAGAAAAATATGAGTAGTAAAGAGAAAAAATGCCACGTAGAATTATTTTCCTTTTTTAGTTATGTAGGGATGTAGGGATTTTATTGACATAATTATGATAGATACATTGATTAATATTAATGATGATTTGGTCTCCTTTTTTAATTAAAAAACCAACTAGGATTAGTTTCCTCTTTTAATTATGTAGGAATCTTCTTAACATAATTAGAATAGATATTCTAATTAAAATAAAAAAATAAAAAAAAAGTAATATTATATATACACACTCACATATATATATTATATTTATATAATCACTTATATGTTATTTTGATTTTTATTATTAGTTTTCTTTTTACGTTTTTTCGTTATTTTTCTCATTTTGAGTCCAACAATATCAAATTTATCACTTTTTTCTCAAAATAATTTGATCAATTTATTTAATTAAATTATACAAAAATGCACAATACAATATAATATGATATTGATGGGGCAATAGACTGGTCAGACCTAATTTGGGGTAGATCTGATTTGGAGATCTGGAGTAGTGTGAATAAAACAAGGTCGGCTTGACCTGAGCGAGGGTCTGGCTAAGCCCGTTGGGAAAACAGGACATCAGGAAAGATGGGTACAACTCTTCTTTTCTCCTGAGCTGACAGAAGTGCTCTACCAGAAAATACTTGACTAGAGCTGAGCCCGATATTGATACTGAGGTGATGAGGAGGAAGACCTGGAATGGGGAAGACCTGTTTTCCGGACTCCCAATAAAGAAACAAGTGGGACCACTTGTCAGAATTGGTTGCGTAACGGCTCGTGATTCGCGGCACATGCTCCTGAGATCCCGGCTGGGGTCCCCACTAGGAGATACTATAAGTATTTCAACCACAAGGTTGAGAGAGGTATGTCATTCTTGAAGCATTCCTTCTTATTTTCTGAAAAACACCTCAAACACTTACTGACTTAAGTTTCGAAGAGGTTTCCACCGGAAAACCACCGGTGGTCCTTTCTAACTTGTGTTTGCGGTGCAGATCAGGCGAGTGTTCCCGGTTCCAGGTATTCTTAACATTGGTCATTTTTTGGGTTGAAACAATTGGCGCCGTTTGTGGGAAATCGATCAAGCTAAGGCGTGAGGTTTTCTTTTTATCCTATGGCTTCAGACGGTTTACGGCGGAACTTGGTGGGAGAGCTCGGCGGAACCCCTAGTTCCGCTGCACCGTGGGGGATGCCTAGGGCAACAGATACGTCGGCGATGGGGCCAGGAAAGACAGCGCCGTCGGCAGGGGCCACGCCTGGCACCACACCACCCCCACCCAGTAGATCTGTGCCAACTACAGGTGGCTCATTTAACGAATCCTTCCTTTTGCAGCTCTCGGAGCTAATTGGCAAAGCCGTGGAGACGGCGGTGGAAAAGAAGTTTGCGGAGATGGCGACGCTGCCATTCAACACGCCACCGGCACGAACTGTCCCGGTGGTGGGAACGAAGCCATCGCGAGGACAGCATGCGGATCGGGCTTTTTTACAAGACGGGGAAGAGCACATCTCCACCTCCGACAGTGAGACTTCAAGCCAAACTAATCCAGGTTTGGCTGAACAGATGCAGAGCTTGCAAAAAGAGGTGAGGGAGTTTAAGAGGAAAATGGCGACTGGCGGCGTGATTCCGGCGAGAAGGGGTACACCATTTACTGAGGAAGTTATGCGAGATGATGTGCCGGCTTCATATCGCTCTCTAGGCTTCGAGTACAATAGAACCACGGACCCGTGGGACCATCTTAGCCGCTTCGAGATCGCGGCAGCCTTGCATAAATTTTCAGATGCTGTCATGTGCCGGGTCTTCCCGATGACTTTTACTAAATCAGCCCAGCTCTGGTTCAGTCAGTTGCCGCCGAGGTCTATCAGCAATTTTGACGAGTTCAGCTCAGCCTTTTTACACCAGTTCATGAGATGTAGAAAGTATCAGAAAATGCCGCTCGAACTTTTCAGTTTGAAGGAGAAAGAGAATGAGAGTTTGCGTGCTTATATTAATATATTTACGATAGCAAAGCTGGAGGTGCCCTCTGCGTCTGAGGAGCTGTTGGTGAATGCTCTGGCGCAGGGTCTGAGGAGAGGTGACTTTTTTCAATCGCTGGTTGTCAAACCAGCCCTGAAGTTTGGAGAACTATTGGAACGAGCTGAGAAGTATATTCACCTTGAGGAGGCCTTGAGAATCAAAGATGAGGGAGAAAAGAAAAGGGAGAGATACGATCGTGATAACAGGGCTGCTACAAAGAAACCGAGGCTAGACTTGTCTGGTGGGAGACCTCGTTTTGACAGGTACACCCCTTTGGCAACTCCACAGGGCGAGATCCTGCAGGCCATAGAGAAGCATCCAGACCTGAAATGGCCTAAGACCTACTCACAGAAACCTAGGAAGGAAAGATCTGATCGATTCTGCCGTTTCCATAACGAATATGGGCACAATACCGAGGAGTGTACGCATCTGAAGGATGAACTGGAGAGAATGGTTCAGGCTGGGCACCTGAAGGAGTATATCCGTATGAGGAGGAAAGAGGTCAGGTCTGGCAACAAGGGCTATGACAGGTCTAACCAGGGCAAGAGAGACCAGGATAGAGGCCGTTCTGATGGAAGACGAGCTGATCAAGCCCAGGTTATTCATGGGGAAATCTAGATGATCACTGGAGGAGAGCTGGAGGAGCACTCCAAGAGGACGTAGCACAGTTATGTCCGAGCTGCGAAAGACTTAGTTCGAAAATCGCGCGATGTGGGACAAATGACCTCTACCCCTAACATCTATTTTGGGTCAGAAGATGGTGATGGCATTTTGGTCCTGCACATGGATGCTCTGGTTATAACGGCAACTATCGCCAATTATAATGTGCGACGGATCTTTGTGGATACCGGAAGTTCTGCCGACATCCTGTTTTATGACTGCTTCCGACAATTGAAATTGGATGTGGAGCTGGAGGAGGTGACTACCTCTCTAGTCGGCTTTACAGGGGGAGCCCTGAAACCGATGGGAGCAGTCAGGTTCCTCGTGACCCTAGGGGAAGAGCCTTATAGGGTGACAAGGATGGTTCGTTTCTTGGTTGTAGATGCGCCATCCTCTTACAATGTCATGCTTGGAAGACCCTCCCTAAGTCATTTCCAAGCTATAATATCAGTCTTTCATATGAAGATGAAATTCCCGGCAGAAGACGGAACAGGAGAGGTCAGAGGTGATCAATATGCCTCAAGACAGACCTATGTTGAGTGCATCAAGAGGAACACCGAGGATGAGAGGCAGAGCAAGAAGGATCGGATAGAGCAGCCACGGACAGCTCAGACTCGAGGTGAGGAGGGATTGATGCTCGTAGAAGTTGTCCCGGGTGATGAGAGTAGAATTCTCCGCGTGGGGGCGACGCTCAGCCCAGAAGTCTTGACAGCCCTGGTATCTTTGTTAAGAGAGAATACATATGTGTTTGCATGGTCCCCTCAGGATTTATTAGTAGGGATTGATCCGGAAGTGATAGAGCATCGCCTGAACATCAGCCCAGATGTGAAGCCGGTAAAGCAGAAGAAGCGGAATTTCGGACCTGAGAAAGAGGCCATAATTGAAGCAGAGGTGGAAAAATCACTTAATGCTAAGATTATCCAGGAAATCCAATTCCAAGAATGGCTCTCCAATGCTGTATTAGTTCCCAAAACCCAAGAGGATTGGAGAATGTGCATTGATTTCCGTGACCTTAACCGAGCTTGTCTGAAAGATCACTACCCACTTCCGAGGATTGATCAATTAGTTGATTCTACTGCTGGATGCGAGCTCCTGAGTATGATGGACTCCTCACAGGGTTATCACCAGATCAGACTGGTGAAAGAGGATTGGAAAAGAGTCAGCTTTATCACCCCGAAGGGTACCTACTGTTATGTGGTCATGCCTTTCGGGCTAAAAAATGTTGGCGCCACATACCAGAGATTAGCAGATAAAATGTTTAAAAATCAGCTTGGGAGAAACATGGAGGTATACGTGGATGATATGCTAGTCAAGAGCATCAAGGCAACCTCCCATGTGAATGATCTGAAAGAGACCTTCGCTACACTGAGAAAATACCGAATGAAGCTTAACCCTAAAAAGTGCGCGTTTGGGGTAAGAGCCGGCAAGTTCCTGGGATACATGGTTACGGAAAGGGGTATTGAGGCCAACCTGGAAAAGATACGAGCAATTATGGAGATGCAGGCACCCAGGAATATTAAAGAAATGCAGTGTTTAGAGGGACGTATTAATGCCTTGAGCCGATTTGTCTCGCGCTCGCAGAAAAAAGCCTCCCTTTCTTCCAAGCTTTGCGTAAAAAAGCCCGTTTTGAGTGGACTAGAGAATGTGAAGATGCGTTTAAAATGTTGAAAGAACACTTGGCTGGTATGACCTTTCTCAAAAAACCTGTTCTAGGAGAACCCCTTATCTTGTACTTATCGGTCGGACAGCAAGCAATTAGCTCTGTCTTAATTCGAGAAGAAGGAAAGGTACAGAAACCAGTCTACTACTGGAGTAAGGTCTTACACGATGCTGAAGTAAGATATGTCGAGGTAGAGCAGGCGGTACTAGCTCTAGTAGGCACAGCCCAGAAACTGCGCCCATATTTCCTCTCACATAGTATAATCGTACGGACAAACCTGCCATTGAAAGCCGTCATGGATAAGCCAGAGGCGTCAGGGAGACTGGTCAAATGGATAATCGAGCTAAGCAAATTTGATATTAGCTTTGAGGTCAGAACGGCAATTAAAGCCCAGGCCTTAGCTGATTTCATGCAAGAAATGACCGGTCCTCCGGGAGAGTTGAAGGAATGGACGATTTTTACGGATGGCTCTGTCTGTAACCAGGGCTGTGGAGCTGGAATTGTTTTAACGGATCCAGTATGCACATCCACTGCGTTCGCCATTCGGCTGAGCACAACATTTTCTAATAACGCTGCTGAGTATGAGGCCCTTTTAAGAGGAATTCAGATGGCGAAAGACCTAAGTGCAGAGCAAGTATGCGCCAGGGTAGATTCTCAGCTTGTTTGCAAGCAGATCAGCGGAGAGTTTGAAACAAGAGAAGAAAATATGCAGAAATATCTAGCTAAGTATAGAGAGCTTGCTAGAGGTATGAAAGGCCTAACGGTCCTTCAGATCCCTAGAGAAGAAAATGGAAGAGCTGATTTCTTGGCAAAGGTGGCCAGCTCGGCTGCAGATTGTCAAGAAAGGGTGATTACTCTATTACAGGCGGATGGAGAATTTGGAACAGAGCAGGTATGCTCAATCATCGAAGGGAAGGACTGGCGCTCTCCTATAAAGGCATACTTGGAATAGGAGGTCTTGCCGGAGGACAGACAGGAAGCGGCGAAAATACGAACTAGGGCTGCCAGGTTTTGCCTAATTAAGGGAGAGCTGTTTAAAAGAGGATTCGGCCAGCCCTTATTGAGATGCCTGAGTCAGGAAGAAGGAGCTCTGGTAATGCGTGAGATTCATGAGGGGTGTTGCGGCAATCACATGGGGGCCAGAGCTCTAGCTAGCAAGGTATTGAGGGCAGGTTATTTTTGGCCTTTGTTGAGGAAGGAGGCTGAGGTCTTCGTGAGAAAATGCGAAAAGTATCAGAAGATGGCTCCTTTGATCCATCAGCCTGCGGAAGAACTGTTAACAATGAGCTCCCCTTGCTCTTTTGCGAAATGGGGGATTGACCTTGTTGGTCCATTTCCGATGGCTCCAGCCCAGAAAAGATTTTTAATTGTAGCCATAGACTATTTCAGTAAGTGGGTTGAGGCGGAAGCTCTGGCAAAAATAACGGAGGAAGCGGTGATGGGATTCGTATGGAAAAATTTTGTCTGTCGCTTTGGTGTGCCAAGAGTCTTGATATCAGATAATGGTACTCAGTTCACGGGAACCAAAATTAAGGCCTGGTGTGTTAAGATGAAAATCCAGCAGCATTTCACGTCTGTATACCATCCGCAGGCGAATGGTCAAGTCGAGGTGACTAACCACATTCTTGTCCAAGGACTTAAGGCACGATTGGAAAGGTCTAGAGGAAAATGGGTGGAAGAGCTGAATGCAGTACTTTGGGCATATCGCACAAATCCAAAGGGAAGTACAGGTGAAACCCCCTTTAGCCTGGTGTATGGCATGGACGTCGTAGTACCTGCGGAGATCAGCTTAGAGACACACCGGATTCAGAATTTCGATGAAGAGCAGAACGAGTTGTTGAGTCAAGATGCCCTGGATTTGATCGAAGAAAAAAGAGAGCAGGCCGCAGCCAGAATGGCCCATATCAAGGGGAGGATAAAGGCCACATATGATAAATCCGTAATTAAGAGGCAATTTCAGGTAGGAGACTTGGTTTTGAGAAGGTTTGATTTAGGAAGGGCCAAAGGAAAATTAGATGCCACGTGGCAAGGCCCGTTCAGAGTCACTAAGGTTCTGGCTGGAGGGGCGTATGTGCTGGAAGAGCTGGATGTGACCGATATCCCCCGCGCTTGGAACATTACCAATCTACGAAATTTTTTTACGTAATTGTAACCCTTAACATTTGTTTATTTATTAAATGAAAAACTGCAGAGTTAACGTTCGAGGATTCCCGTAATTTCTTCTAACTAGATGGCCAGTAAGATCATTATTTCTGAATGAATCCCAGAATTCATTATTAGCGATGAGTCACCTTTAGTCTTTGATTGATAAACGGTAAAGACACTTACAGAGAAAACATAAAATACGAGGAGATATCTTAGCATTACAATCGCAGAGGTACAAATCTCAAGCATAGAAAAAACAACAGAATAAAAGTAAAAGCCTTAAGACGGAGGTGTAGAAGCAAGAAGTTGACGGAGTCGTTGGATCTCTTCCTCATGTTCCAGAAGGCAGACAAGAAACCGGTCTGATACATCCATGGCAATATCCCAGTCGACATACAATTRAGAGTTCTCCCTTTTCAGGTCGAGAATGAGTTGCTGAAGGCGATGTCGTTCATGACGGTATTGCAGTTTCCTCTCAGCCAATTTCTCCGCCAATTTCTCCGCACGTTCTTGCAACTGGGAAACTTCTTCCCTGAGTCGATTCCTCTCATGAAGCAGTCGGATATGCTCCTCGACGGAAGTGTTGTTGGAAGACGATGACGACGCCATTATGCGGGGAAACAGAGAATAGATGCCATTATATATAGGAAAGGAAAAGGCGGGAAATTACATTAAGTTGGCGCGCAGAGGGCTTAGAAAAGGCGGGAAATTACATTAAGATTGGCGCGCAAAGGACTTAGAAAAGCCAGGATTGGCTAAGGACGGATGTCCTAAAATGCTGCCCGACCTGATTGTCGGTTAAGCCAGGATTGGCTAAGGACGGATGTCCTAAAATGCTGCCCGACCTGATTGTCGGTTAAGCCAGGATTGGCTAAGGACGGATGTCCTAAAATGTTGCCCGACCTGATTGTCGGTTAAGCCAGGATTGGCTAAGGACGGATGTCCTAAAATGCTGCCCGACCTGATTGTCGGTTAAGCCAGGATTGGCTAAGGACGGATGTCCTAAAATGTTGCCCGACCCTGATTGTCGGTTAAGCCAGGATTGGCTAAGGACGGATGTCCTAAAATGCTGCCCGACCTGATTGTCGGTTAAGCCAGGATTGGCTAAGGACGGATGTCCTAAAATTTTGCCCGACCTGATTGTCGGTTAAGCCAGGATTGGCTAAGGACGGATGTCCTCAGTTTTCGTCTGACCTGTTTGTCAGTATTAGCCAGAATTGGCTAAGGACGGATGTCTTCGATTTTATGTAACCTTATTCTAAAGTCCAGGTCAGTACAGACTAGGTGTGAACGCCTCGATTTGCCTGATCAGGTAGTGGGCATTAGCTCAGGATAGCTAGAAGGACACACGCATTGATCTCCTGATCTGGATGTCAAAAGCAACAAACCAACCTATGCATACATGCCTGACCTGTCGGTCAGCTAGAGCGTATGAATGTGCAGGACTGGACTAAGGTACGAAACCTTCAGAGGTAAATGCTTAACAGTCAACATTACTGTGTGCATGCATTGAACGATTAGGAGCAAATGAAAAAGTGATTAACAGATTATTTGAGCAAGTATTCAGAAAGAACTTAAGAAATTTATACATTATCGCACAAAAGACACTGGCCGCCTACACCTTTCAGAAAAGGTTGGCGACTTTGATTACATGAGATTGCACGAAAACAGTGAAAAATAAAGCTAAGGTGTTTAGCTATGAGAAGATCTCCGATCTGAAGCCAGAGCTCGACGAACCCGCCAGAGTTCACGCTCTGTTTCGTGCAGGCGGCGGCGATATTTGTCGGAACGATCGGCAAGCGTTGGAACTTCGCCGGCAGCGGCGGTCAGGCGACCTACCGATTCGGTCAGGTCCGCCTTCTCCTCTTGGAGTTGGCGGTTAACTTGCCGGAGCTCAGCCCACTCTCTTTTGTAGAAACGTTTCTTCTGGCGTTTCCTCTCCAGCAATCGGTAGAGATAACCAACTTTCTCCTTGAGCGCGACCAGTTGGTCGGAAAGCTTGAATTTCTCAACAACTAGGGAGATGTTTTTTCTCTTCACCTTATTAATCTCTTCGATCATAGGAGACGAAGACATTTTTCAGATTGATTGGTGAAATAATGAATACAGGCATGTATTTAAGGAAGTAAGGGCGCAGGGAAAGAGAATGGTAAGGGTACTAGGTGACTCAAACTTTTGTGCACCCCTTTTTAATAAGTTAATTTAAAACACGTCAGTTTGCTCGCAAGTCTACGAGGTAACTGTAGGGTGATGAGTTTGACTCGAGTCGTATCTCTCGAGGAAACAACTGTTCGGTCTTATCAATGTTTTTCTCAATTACGAATAACATACATATACATTTGGGGGTTTAAATAGATTGATTCGATCATTATAAACTAAGACAATAATTAAACTAATTAAGCTAATTACTTTAAACTAGATTATCAATTACGAACTAAGCAGTAAAATAAAGCTGATTAAACTAATTACTCCAATTTATCAACTAAGAGCAATAACTAAATTATCAATTAACGCTACGAAGATTTAAAGCTAATTAACGTATCTAAAGCATGAATTTAAGAAACTATCTCTAAGCAATTGAATCATACGAATCCAAGTACCATTAACTAAGCAGAAACTAAATCGCATAAATAAACTAAATTACCAGTATCCAATATCCAAACATAAGAAACAATTAAACTAATTAAAACTAGAATTAACTAAGGATTAATCTAAACGATTAACTAGAAAATTATCTAAGAGTTTAGAAAAACTTATTGTAACTAAGAAAGCAATGAAAAGCTCCAGCTATTCCGGAGTTTGAATGCTGATCTTGGGCGAAGATGGATTCTCGAGCGCGAAATCGGTGTTTCGGACGCYTAGAACTTCGATCCTTGATCCGCGTCTCCAACTCTTGTTATAAGACGTGGATTTATTGTTATAGAATGCTAAAATACCCTAGGATAGATGTATCTCTCGTGGCTCTCTCCCAAAACCCGAAATAATGAGGGTTTAAATAGATATTAGAAGTCTTGGCGCACAAGAAACCCTAATTTCCGAATTCTGGGTCGTCGCATCGACGTAGCGTCGACTGATGCGTGCAGGCACTCGGCAGGTCTGGTCAGCAGGTGCGCGCGTCGGCTAGGCAGGAGTGTCGACGGGGTGCGTCGACATCGACGCTTCAGCAAGTTGCGTCGACGTTGCGTCGACAATGGTGCATCGACATCGACGCTTCAGAATGTGGCGTCGGTAGTGCGTCGACTGAGCGTCGACTGATGCGGTCATGACTCGCTAACACGGCTCGCGTTGACGGTGCGTCGACGGTCGCGTCAGTCGACGCAACTGAGCGTCGGTTTCTGTTTCTCGATCGTTTGCTACTCGTTTCACCGGAAAGCTTGTTCTTCTATTCCCGAACTTCGAACTCCGTCTTTTGCGTGCTAAACTCTTCCAGTTACTTAGCTGTAAGGTGAAAAATAATGAAACATCACCTAATTGCATCAATTAAGATCAAAATGCGGTAAAATAAGCTGGAATTATAAAATTACGGAATTACGCCTAAATCATACAACTCATACCAAAAACAAATATAAAAACGAACTAAAAAGCTAATAAAAATAAGGACAAATCTACTCTAATCAACTACCCCACGCTTTATTGGTTTGTTCGTCCTCGAACAAATGATATTTTCGAAGTATAACTAGAATGAAAATTAGTTCAAGCAAAGAGTCGTGCGTTGCTACATATGTAATTTTGAAAATATAGGTACAAGTCACGCAACGTCAAACACTTGACCATTATTTCATTGTCGCTTCAAAATAAATTCATACTTCCTCACGGAGGATAATATATATAAGTACGCTCAAAAGCACTCAAGTATTTTCTGCATGGGACGTGTATACACTCAAATCATACAATTACATGCACAGTAAATAAGCTCAGGGAATCAATCTCTTTTCAATCGCGAATTACGTGTGCTGTCTAAACTAAGAATCAGAAAAGGTCTTTGCGGGTTGTAATGTAAGGCTCTTTGGACGGGTATGGAATATATAAGTCGTGTGGCTAATCGCTCACTCAACCTAATCTAATCGAGAAGCAAATTGCTTCACCTCGTTCAAAGATAAAAACCTCACTTAACTCTCATAACGTAGCCTTTAAGCATAGGTTATTTCTCAACTCAAAAACTCGTAAACCGACTGAAAGCTCACACCACTGAACAATTGAAGCTTATAGCATGCTTCTTACACAACTCTCGCCTTCTAAACATTAGACTTCATAAGAAAATTAAAAATAAAACACAAGCCTTTATAAACGCGTAGGCAATTATTAACACAAGACCCACCATCTTTCTTATCATTTTTTTTTATTTTTCCCCCGTTTATTCTTTTTATGGGGTTTTACTTTTTTTCTTTTTTTAGATGGTGGTCCTTATTTACAAATTAAGAAATTCCTAATAAAAATTCCCAAGACTCAAATAACCAATAAAAATACGAACCCCTACCCCACGCTTTTTAATGGGTTGTAGGGTCGTCTCAGAAACACTCATGGCTATAGGCATGGATATTTGGCTATGATTGGCTCATTCGGAATTTATAGTGGCTAAAAATATATGGATATGGCCGGAATAGGGTTTTATATGTGCCTTAACTTCATGTTCAAAGTCGACTACACACAGCGGTTTCAAAGAGATATCAAAACTGAAACTTGTTCACGTACATGCAATGATGATAAACACTCTCAGGCTATTCACTGGGCTTTTTGCATGAAAGCTCTTCTCCAAAAACCCGAAATAATGACGGTTTACATTAGATATTAGAAGTCTTGGCGCACAAGAAACCTAATTT
>BMAC01000161.1:416031-445897 GCA_014905375.1 Phtheirospermum japonicum
TATTATATATATATATATATATATATATATATATATATATAATATATATACCGTGTCAAGCCGGAGTCAGTCGCAGCCCGGTGCTTCAGCTTCCACGCTGCGTCGTCTCCACACGACTGTGTCGCTGCCGTCCCCGAGAAGTTGCCGCAGCCACCGTTGTTCCGTCCCGCTCCCCGACAGCGCCTCGTCGCCGGAGTTCCATCCGTACCGCCGGTCTCCAGCGTTCACACAAGGTAAGTGAATTTTTGTTTGTTTTTCAATTTTATTTTTATTTTATTTTTATATCTTTTGTATAGTCGTTGTTTAGGGATTAGGGCTTGAAATTTGCGTTAATTAGGAATTAATTAACCGTAAATTTCCTGAGCAGATCGTTAGTTTGCTTACTTTGGAAATTATGTCCGCATGTGTAATGATGTTTGCATTTTGTTCCTCAGTGGGTTGGTGAAAAAAGAGAGACAGTAGGTTTTACAAGAGTTTGGCTGGAAACATACTCGTATATATATATATGTCCGCATGTGTAATGATGTTTGCAAGAGTTTGCATTTTGCATTTCAATTGTTAGACGAGTTTTTCTTTCCAAAAATATGTAAGTTTTATGTATATATATGAAACATACTCGTATCCTAAAAGTTCAGCACACGTCGCATTGTCCTACTCTGTATAAGTGTGTCTATAACCTAAATTACATGATGGCTGCAGATTGCAACAAGACTCTGTAAGTCGGGACACTTCAACTTAGTGATCAGTGTTTTATGAAATGCCTGACTGTGACTCGTATGGTTTTGTTAATCTTGCATACTTTTTTTAATTTCATTCAGGTACGTGAAAAATGGACGTGGGTCATTGTATCTTAGATGGGAATGCAGATGCCGTGGAGTTTTGTCCCCACGATTCGTTCCATAACGTGCTCGCGGCCTCCACTTACGTTCTTCAAGAGGGTGATCGTCCGACTCGATCGGGTTGCATAACTCTCTTCGATGTTGATGCTGATGGTGGCCAGCTGGAATCCATTCAGAAAGTAGAAACAGCGGGCATTTTTGATATAAAGTGGAGCCCGGGGCACTTGCGGAGCCTGGACCGGCCTTTGCTTGCTCAGGCTGATGCTGACGGTTGTGTTAAGATTTATAGCCTGCAGTGTTCTGACTCGGATGGCTCTGAAATGCGTGGTGAGTTGTAGTTTTTTTTTTTTTTTCTCTGCATTAGTTTTTTTTTTTGTGTGAATATCTTTTTAGTGCCAGGTGTTACAAGGGGGCATTCGTGGGCTGAGCCTGAGCACCTTAAAGGTCAGCCCTTGTCCTAGTGATTTACTAATGCCTCAAAAGACATAACACAACACACACACTTAGTGGATTATGCCTGTCAAAGTTTTGGTGTATGCCATTTGCTTAAATCATGTGCCTTTTTTAACTCCCAAAGAGCCTAGAAGAATATCATTTGCAAAACTTTTTTTTTTCCTTTCTTTTTTATTTTGTCAATTATTGAGTACACTTTATTCCTTATTTATAAATATGCACTCATGACCATCTATTTATATCTCTTGTTCATGAGTTGATTATTTGGCCACATTAATTATCTATTTAGGCTTATCATATACTTGTTATACTGTTCATGTTCTATATTATAGCTCTGTTTTCTCACGTGTCGCCTCTTATTGTTATTAGTACATTTAATGAAGGCCTAATTGCTTGAAAAATCACAACCTTTTTCTAAATTTTCAAATTCAACAAGACATTTAATACTTGGCAATGAAACACAAGGGGAGATTCTTCTATAGAGCAGTGAACACAAGTGTTTCAGAAGAAATTCTTCTGAAACACCACTTGTGCTTCACTATCCATTTAACCACTTGTATTCACTGCTATAGAGCTCCTTGCCTGAAATTCATTCCATGTTATACGTAATTTTCCGTTATTGTACTGCTAAAATTGGATGCAATTACATACCTATTCCTAGCTCAACAGAAAAACCACAAACGTACGTACATGGTTGATCACTAACAAGGCAACTGGAGTTCCATTTAGTTAGTTAATTAATTAATTTATCCATTGTTGATGTTGTTCATTTGAAGGATTCATGACCATCTGTTCATTTCTTTTGTCCATGATTTGATTATTTGGCCAGATTAATTATCTATTAGGCTTATCTTATACTTATTATAATATTCACATGCTACATTAGAACTCAGTCAACACACCCTTAACCTTTTGGAGCATTATAGGAGAAATTAATTGTTTATTTCAATGGTGCATCATATTTTTCGAGCTGAAGCTTTGTAGAATGTGGAAACTGGACATTGTTATCGTAAAAATATACTCCAATTTATTATTAGGGCAGTTTGGGGGCCATCTCTACAGGTAGCATATGTTATTTTCTCAGAGTGACTATGTCTCAAGCAGCTGACTGGTTTATTTTATTACATTGGGTAGGTCTGGAGAAGGTAATAGGTACATTAGGACCTGAAGCCCTCACATGAAAAGTACCAATGACCCGTTCTTTATTGTCGGGCAAAGATCTTTGGATGTGCTTGTGTTAGCCACTTTCTAATATTGATATTACAACTTCTTCCTTGTAAAACCTGCCCCATACCACTGTGTTTCCATCCTTATGTCTAATCTAGCTCAATCCAACCCGGTTTTTACATTCTAGAAAGTGTTATCTAGCTAAAAGTGTCGTGTCTATAAAATGATCATCAACTAAGCATTATGCTTATGGTTTTAATCTCAATGCTGGGACTAAGCACCTAACTGTATCTGATTGTTATTTGTACATTAAAGGAAAGACTCGTGGCATATGGAAGAAATTTAAGGCAACATGAGACATGTAGTAGTTTATGAACCAAAGTGTCTTTCAGTCCTTTTTTCACTGTTTTTTCATTATGACACTTCTTTGCATCAGAAAGTAAACACAAAAAAAACGTTAAGAAGGCACATTATAGTGAAAAGAGAGCTAGTTAAAAGCAAGGCACATTGTTTTTCTTTATTCTTATTGTTTGTATCTGTGCAAGAATAGATGGAACAAGGCTATGGAAATTCTTTTATCATAATATGTATATATAGTTGTATCTGTCGTGTTGCTTGTGGTCTTATTTACTCTACCAAGATCATGCGTGTTTTGAACAAACTGTACAATGACAATATCTCGTGCTTAATACAGGGACTTGCCTAAATGAAGTTTCCGGAAAATCTGTCAGTTCTTCAATGTGCTTGTGCATTGATTGGAACTCGTCCGCTACATCTCTGGCGGTGGGTCTTTCCGATGGATCAGTTTCGATAGTTTCACTCCACGAGGCCCAACTGAACATACTACAAGAATGGAAAGCCCACGACTTTGAGCTCTGGGCTGCTTCGTTCGATATCCAACAACCGATGCTAGTCTACACTGGATCGGACGACTGCAAATTTAGCTGTTGGGATTTGCGCGACGACCCTTCTAATAATTCGGTTTTCCAAAATGCAAAAGCTCACAAAATGGGAATTTGCTGTATCGCGAAAAGCCCGTTTGACCCTAATACTCTCCTCACTGGTAGCTATGATGAATGCCTAAGGGTATGGGATGTTAGATCGACTTCAAAGCCTGTGAGTGAGTCTTCGATATGTCTGGGTGGAGGAGTTTGGAGAGTTAAGCACCATCCGTCCGTGCAAGGACTTGTTTTGACAGCTTGTATGCACAATGGATTCGCGATCGTTAGATATGAAGGAGATCGAGTTGAAGTGATCGAGACGTACAACAAACACGGTTCGCTTGCGTATGGAGTGGATTGGCAGAGAGGAGATGTGTTTGTGGGTGGAAGGAGGAGGAGTGCAGCAATTGCAACTTGCTCGTTTTATGATCGACTCGTTCATGTATGGAAACCAACAGGTGATGTATTTATATAGGACAAAGACATTGGCATTTCTTATTTTTATTTTTGTTAAGGAAACTATGAATTAGTTAAATATATATAGTTAATAGGAGTATTGGTTAATTTATGCATTTATTTTAGTAAAACAATTTTATGTTACAATCCATTACAAATTTGGCCCAAAAGGGAAATTATTTGAAATTTAGGACATTTTGTACTAATCCATTTGTTTTATTTTATTTCCTTCCCAAGTTTCAATATCCGGATGGAGGGTGGTTTCAGTGTGATTGGATACTAGGTTAATATTAATGTAATATAGAAACAGCAAATGTCGTATAATTATACAAGTGCATGAATGTTGAAATTGATGAGAGGGATGATTCTTGTAAGAAAAAGTAAGGGTGTGTCAAGGGGTTGAGCATAAATTAGATGGTTTGACCATTAGGCCTCGTTTGCTAACCCTAATCAGATTACACATGATCAGATAAATACACTCTTTTGATTAAATTTCATGCAAACCCTGATCAGATTACACATTATAATCCCCTCAAACAGATAAATACACTCTTTTGATTAAATTTCATGCAAACCCTGATCAGATTACACATTATAATCCCCTCAAACAGATTGTTCACAGGTTATGCTCCCTACAATATTGACACACTCATTTGGCAGTACAGATTGTTTAAGACTAAATTCCTTATTCTCCAAAATACCTTTAATATGTTTTGTAATACCAACCTTATTCCCCAAAAAAGAATAGTTCATACTCTCGAGTTTCAAGCACAGTGTGTTGTTGGAAATTTTCGCCGCCATGAAGCTTCAAACACGATGTAGTTCTCGTTACAAGATGACAAGTTCGACTCAAGTTTTCGTTTGGATATTATTATCGGTATCTTTTTTCTCTCTTGAAAATAAAACGTGATTTTCCCAATTTGTGATTGTTAGGGTTTCCCCATCTATAGCCGGAGTTTAAATTTTTTGGATCCCTCACATAATTTTACCATTCCCGTTTGTTTTAAGAGATCTTATATTACAGATGTTCCATCCACTCGTTTATAGAACGATGTATTACGATTACACATCTTAACATTTTCAAATCTATATCTCAAGCAAGACATTGATTTTTCATATTTTAATTTGATTTGTGATTGCTTTATATGCTTATTATTTTTCTAAATTGAATCATACATAAAATGTTGCGTTTTAAGATATATTAGTATTTGTCTAATATAATAGAAGATCCAGTTCTACACTCTTCAATCACTTCGAATCGTAGTGTATTAGTTTCTAGCCATCTCCAAGGTATAATTGGCCAAATAGTTCTATTAATTTTACCTTGCAATAGGTTTAGGGATAATTTCTTTTTGACCGTAATGTATGCAGTTTTTTACACATTATCCCTCAAAGTATTTTTTATTTCACTTTCACCCCTGATGTACAATAATTTTCGACGTTTTCCCCTAAACTTTATTTTCGGTGGAATATTCCTTCTAGGTTCCTTCGACGGGCACCTGGGGGGCAAAGTGCAAGAATCTTATAGTTTGGAGGGTAAAGTGCAAAAAATCTTATAATTTGGGGGGCAAATTAAAATAATATAAATATTGCATTTTTCTCTTAAATATTATATTTGAAAAAGATATATGATTCTTATCTTATACTCACACAAAGTTGTCAATACAATAAAAATTAAAAAAACTCAAAAAAAAAAAAAAAAAAACCCATAAATTTTCAATTAATATTTATAATTTTCTAAATATAAATATTGTCAAAACATCTTTTATATTATTAAATATGAAACACACGACTAAGTATAAGTATTATATATATTATTATCTAAGTAACATAATAATATTATATTATATATTATGATTGAACAAATAAAATAAAGGTGTACTTCGTATATGCATTTTAATATTATGATACGAAAAATAAAATTATCCATCGATATTATTACTTGTATAAAAAGTGTGATTAAAATACTATATAAAATTATCATTCAATATTATTATTTGTATAAAAAGTGTGATTAAGTATTATTTATTAGCTGGCCAACTAGTTCTGCACTCTTCAGTACCTTTGAATGGGACATCTCATTAAAAGATGTGTTGGCCAGGTTTATTAAAACCCGAGGAATGAAAATCCCCTCGGAAAATTCCGAGGAAAACACAAGCCCTCAGTTTTTTAATTAAAAAAAATATAAAAAATAGAAATCGCGTATTTAATGATCGACAGCCGATCCTCGTGGATCCATGGCACCGAGACGCACCCATTGCCGCCCTGTTCGTAAAATGATACACTTTATTTTTATTTTTTTTATGATTTTTTGATTTTTTTTACAATTTCTTTTTCCATTTATTATTTAAAAATCGAAAAAAGAAAAGAAAACGCGTATTGAACGATCGACACCCGATCATCGTGGTTCCATGACACCGAGACGCAACCCTTGCCCCCCCACCCTAAAACAATACCGCTTTGTTTTTATTTTTTCAATTTTGTTTCGATTTTTTTAAAAATCAGAAGAAAATAGAAAACGCGTATTTAACGTTCGACACCCGATTCTCGTGATTCCATGACACCGAGACGCACCCATTGCCGCCATGCTCGTAAAATGATACCCTTTGTTTTTATTTTTTACAATCTCTATTTTTTTCAAATTTTTATTTAAAAATCGAAAAAAAAAATTGAAAACGTGTTTATAACGACCAACACCCGATCCTCGTGGTTCCAAAACACCGAGACGCACCCCTTTCCGCTTTCAAAAATTTAAACGCTTTGGTGCCATTGAACCACGAGGATCGGGTGTTGATCATTAAATACGCGTTATTTATTTTTTTAGATTTTTTTTAAATTAAAAATACCGAGGGCTTGTGTTTTCCCTCGAAATTTTCCGAGGAGGTTATCATTCCTTGGTTTTTTCTAATTATAAAAAATCGAAAAAAAAATCAAAAATCGGGTCATCCCTTGGTTTTTTAATTAAAAATAAAAACTCGAAAAAAATTCTAAAAAAATCGAAAACGTGTATTTAACGATCGACACCCGATACTCGTGGTTCAATGGCACCGAGACGCACCCCTTGTCCTCCCCGTTCGTAAAATGATACCCTTTTGTTTTTAATTTTTTACTAATTTTTTATTTTTTTCGATTTTTTTAAATCGAAAAAAATTAGAAAACGCGTATTTAACGATTGATACCTTCCTTCCCTGGTCGTAAAATGATACACTTTCCTTTTATTTTTACATTTTTTTCTATTTTTTTGATTTGTTTTCTAATTTTTTTCGATTTTTATTTAAAAGTAAAGAAAAATAGAAAACGCGTATTTAACGATTGACACCTGATTCTCGTGGTTCCAAGACACCGAGACGCAACCCTTGCCGCCTTCAAAAAATCATGACACTTCGTCGCTTCGCGTTTTCAAATGAACAAGTTGATCGATCGATCATATCATTGTTGTTAGTCGAATTACACGATACGTGTGAATACGCACATGCCCGTTGATACTTTTCAATCAAAATCGGGTCAAAATACCCCACCTGCCTCAGATGGTAGGATTTTTTTAATTTTTACGAATTCTCTATTTTTCCAATTAAAAAAAATCAAGGGAATGAAAAACCCCTCAGAAAATTCCGAGGGAAAACACAAGCCTTGATTTTTTAATTTTAAAAATTTTTGAAAAAACTTCTAAGAAATAGAAAACGCGTATTTAACGATCGACACCCGATTCTCTTGGTTCCATGGCACCGAGATGCACCCCTTGCCGCCCCGTTCATAATGATACCTTTTGTTTTTATTTATTTACGACTATTCTTATTTTTTTCCGATTTTTTATTTAAAAATTGAAAAAAAATAGAAAAAGCATATTTAAGGATCGACATCCGATCCTCGTGGTTCCATGGCACTGAGACGCACCCCTTCCCCCCCGTTCGTAAAATGATACCCTTTTGTTTTTATTTTTTACTAATTATTTTTGATTTTTTCTAAAATTACAAATAATAGAAAATACGTATTTAACGATCGACACCCGATCCTCGTGGTTTCGTGACAACGAGACGCACCCCTTCCCACCCCGTTCGCAAAATGATACCCATTGTTTTTATTTTTACGATTTTTCTATTTTTTGATCTTTTTTCAAATTTTTAATTAAATCGAAAAAAATAGAAAACGCGTATTTAACGATCGACACCCGATCATGGTGGTTCCAAGACACCGAGATGCACCCCTTGCCGCCTTCACAAAATCACGACGCTTCTTCGCTTCGCGTTTCAAACCGAACAAGTTGATCGATCGATTGAATCTTGGTTGTGGTCGAGTTACACGATACGTGTGAATAAACACATGCTCATTGATATTTTTCAATCTAAATCGGGTCAAAACCACCTCACGTGCCTAAGATGATGGGATTTGTCTCATTTTTATTATTTTTCTATTTTCTTTGATTTATTTTTTAATTAAAAACCGAGGTAATGAAATTCCCCTCTGAAAATTCCGAGGGAAAACACAAGCCCTTGGTTTTTTAATTACAAATAAAAATTCGAATTTTTTTTATAAAAATCAAAAATGCGTATTTAACGATCGACACCGTATTCTCGGGGTTCTATAACACCGAGACGCACTCTTTCCGCCCCATTCGTAAAATGATATCCTTTGTTTTTATTTTTTACGATTTCTTATTTAAAAATCGAAAAATATAGAAAACACGTATTTAACAATTGACACCCGATCCTAGTGGTTCCAAGACAATGAGACGCACCTCTTGCCACCTTCACAAAATCACGATGCTTCGTCGCTTTGCGTTTCCAACCAAACAAGTTGATCGATCGATCATATCTTGGTTGTTGGTCGAAGTACACGATACGTGTGAATATACACATGCTTGTTGATATTTTTCAATCGAAATCGGGTCAAAACCACCCTACGTGCCTAATATGATAGGATTTGTTTCATTTTACGATTTTTTAATTTTCTTTTTGAATTTTTTTTTTCAAATTTTTTAATTAAGAAAAAAACGAGGGAATGGAAATCCCCTCGAAAAATTCCAATGGAAAACACAAGCCCTCGTTTTTTTCCGAGGAAAAACAAAAGCCCTCATTTTTTTAAATTAAAAAATTGAAAAAAGTTCTAAAGAAATAGAAAATGCGTATTTAACGATCGACACCCGATCCTTGTGGTTCCTTGGAACCGAGACGCACCCCTTGCTGCCCCGTTCGTAAAATGATACCCTTTATTTTTATTTTTTTTACGATTTTTCTATTTAAAAAAAAAAAAGAAAACGCGTATTTAACGATCGACACCCGATTTTCGTGGTTCCATGGCACTGGGACGCACTCCTTGCGCCCCCCCGTAAAATGATACCCTTTTGTTTTTATTTTTTTACTAATTTTTTATTTTTCTGATTTATTTTCCTCCCCTCGATTTTTTTTGGTATTTTATTTATTTTTTAATTAAATTAAAAAAAAACTGAGGGTTTCTAAATCCCTTGGTATTTTTGAGGGGATTTACTTTACCTCGGTTGTTTTGGTATTTTTTGGGATTTTTTAATTAAATAAATAAACCGAGGGTTTCTAAATCCCTCGGTTTTTCCGAGGGGAACTATTTCCCCTCATTTTTTTTAGTATTTTATTTTATTTTTTATATTTTAATTAAATAAAAAAAATGAGGGTGTCGAAAGGCCTCGGTTTTCCCGAGGGGACTTGCTTCCCCTCTGAGTTTTTGGTATTTTATTTTGGTTTTTTGATTTTTTAATTAAATAAAAAAATCGAGTGTTTCGAAATCCCTTGATTTTTTCGAGGAGGATATTCTATCGGTAATAATACCCTCGAAAAGCCGTCGTGTTTCCAAGGGATTTACGGAAGGGTAATATTTCCCTCGGAAAAAATCGAGAAAAATTTAATTACCTCGGTTATTTCCTCATAAAATATCGAGAGGAATATTTCCCTCGGTTTTTCCCTCACCATTTCATTATTTTTTGTAGTGTATGATGTCATTAAGATAATCACTTTTGATTGGTCTTCATATGTGCTAAAACCATTGTGTGAGGGGCTTTGAGCATATATATAACAATATGAAGGTTGTAAATGTGAGTGGTTGTGTGTTGGCTCTTGCATTCATTTATTTTCACCGTCTTAAGTGGAAAGGGTGCACTGAGCCTACGACGCTGCCATTGATCCAACACTGGAATTCTGAAAGGTTTAGCAAAAGGATGTCTGAAGAAATCTTGGGAGGGGGCTTTGGGGATGGTGAGATTTTTCATGATTTATACCCGATTAGTCAAGAAAATCCGTATGAGTTGTGTGGATCATAGGTTAAGAAGGGCAAGAGTGATGGAGAGGGTCGGCCATGCAAGAGCGTTGGAAAGAGCACAAGCACGAGGTGTATAATACTTGATCTATCAGATTACAATCTTGATGATCTTGCTCTTTGCAATGAAGCTAACGATGTAAGTTATTCTCTTTTGTGATTTTTCTTCAATTATTGTACCTATCTAAAGTATGTCTTATACAAAAAGTCAAAGTATTACAAAAGGAATGAATAGTATTTGAAAATATAGTTAAAGTATCACAAATCATTGTTAAAGTATTTTATAATTTGTAATTCATGTTATATATTTTTTCATTATTAATATATGTGTCATTTATATTTTTTGTGTATATAGGAAATGCATGAGATATTTTTGTTCTTGAAAAGAGACATTGATGTTGTTACGAAACATCATATGAAGCGGCTAGTGGCAATGAAGGATAAACTGAGAAGTAGTAACGTGTCTACTTCAGCTGATGTGACTCACGTTAGCGAGTCTCCAACATCTAGCCAAGACATCTTTTCCGATCCATCGTTCCTCAAATGCGTTGATGATATTGTGGCTCAGTTCTATGCAATGAAGAAAATAGCTAAAGATATGCCCAATTTCGAGGTGTTGACTCCTGAGCGAGATGAAGAGGATGATGTTTTTGCGACTGATGTTGAGATTACGGACGGAATAAATTCGGTTACTTCAAATAGTCTTAGAGGAACTGTTCAACCACGTGAGCCACTTGACTTCATGAATGATTGGGTTATTGATGAGAATGTTGGTTATGTCTCTCATTTTATGTTAACAAACAAGAACATCCTTTCAAGAATGGATCCTCAGCATAGAGAAATTGTTGACTACCACCTCTATGATTTTGGCACCGTACCAAAGAAATTGTAAGTTATTTTTAATAATATCACACATTTTACTTTTTGTATGGATTTATTATTATTGTTTTAAATAATATCTGTTTGTTTTTATTTTTTGGCAGTGAGTGGGTGTTTCGTTTTGATAGAGTATATACCATCCCAAGAGGGGACATGCAATATTTGAATGTTGCAAGGAGTATTTATTAAACTCTTATTGATGCTTGGTCGTTGACGCTGAACTCTAGAGATAGTGGTGAGAGTTGTCGTCGTTTTTACTACAGTACTGGCAGTAGTGTAAGTTCTCGATTTCTGAATTAATCACATTTATTTATCTACTTTTATTTATACTTTTTGTAAAACTTTTATTTTTTGCCCTTTTCTATTTTTTTTTTAAGTTTAATGTGACAAAACATGTTGCTGGGATTTCGATGGACAAGGATAAAGCTCTTGAAAATTCAGTTAACATTCAGGGGTGTTGGCAGTTGTGGCTTCGTTTATTTAATGTTGATTTTAAAAAGCTTGAATGGTAAGTCTGTTAATTATTTTACAATAGATCTGTTTGAAACTATTTTTTTTCTTAAATAGCTGATGAAGTATCAGAAACGATATTGAAAGTATTATAAATGATATTAAAAGTATCACAAAAGAAGAGTTGATATTTTTAAAATATCTGATCAAGTATCATAAAAGATATTAAAACTATCAGTAAAGATATTAAAAGTATCACAAAACACAATTATTTGTATCACAAAAGTAGTATGATCAAGATGCAACATCTCTTTCTCAAATGCAACCAAGCCTACATCAATGTCATCAAAGTCTGACAATCAAACCCTGGACATAATTTCCTGATGGATCGAGGCCCTAGACTCGTCAATGATGAACCCATGAGAAGGACAATTGCTTTTAACATTGTCAGTGAAACTTTTAAATATCAATTTAGGCACGAGATTTGGATCATACACCATGAGCATGCGATCAATAACCTTAGAGGAGCGGACTCCTAAATAGGTGAGCTAATGTCGTTCATGGGGGAGGGGTAGCCATCGGGGGCAAACAGAGATATGGGTGTAGAGCACAAGGCACCTCGGGTAAGTAAGCTACCCAAAACTATGGAATGGGCCACTGGGAGAGTGTTACGGGTGGGCTCACTAGCGATGAGGACATTCGTAGCCTTGAGCAATGCAAGGGTGATGCCAACGATTGGAGTGACAGGTGTTTCATGGCCCAAGGTGACCACGTGCAGGTAGCTCAAAGTGGTTTTGTTACGAAGAATTCTGGTGATATGCTTTATATAATCACCTTTCATGTAGTCTACTTTCATTTATTCATTGCAACTTTCATTATCTTCATAACTACAAGCAAATTAATTAGCGGTAGAGTTCAAATCACTATTTTCAGAGATATGTATGATTATAACATTTACTGTAGATACTAATGAACTACTACATGTATGATAATGATCTCTTTACATATATCGAATGGGTAACCAACATCAACAATACTATTTGGTGTTTCAAGGTAGGAAGTAAACTCAACATTTTCTTTAAGGGTTACAAGACCATTTGCAGTCCCAATTATATTTATGAATGGGAAAAATAAACCTAAGTCGATGGTTTCTTATTGGTATAAAAATACATGTTGTGTCCATTCAAGTGACATGTGGGCTTTTTTGAGTTAAATTAAGATAACAAGTTATTGAGAAAGTAATATTTGGTCAAGTGTATTAGTAATGGTACAATAATGCGTATATTGTACATAGGTAAAGAATTTCAACTTCCACCAGTTCTTGGTCATTTCCCTAACAAAATTTATCTTTCCTGATATCTTCACCATACTAATCATAGGAGTGCTATAGAATTTATGCATGTTTAATTGCTTGATCATCCTTTGGATATATGCAAACTGTAGAATTTAATATTCCACAAACTCGGATTTTAGTTTGAAGCCTTGACATGATCAAGTTTTCCCATGATTCATTATCTCAATTAAAAATACAAGTAGGTAGCGGTTTCTCTTATTTCACTAAGAACGCTTTAACATATATAACTACAATTGCATATTCAAAACTTATTTTCTTTATAATACGCAATGGCATAGATTATCTTTTCCCAATCAAGTAGTTACTTAGACGGTTATACCACATCCGCCTTGATTATTTCAATCCATAAAGTGAGCATTTAAATTTAATTACAAATGCACTCCATGTCTTAGACTCAATTGCCTTGGCAATGAAAGGCTAGCAAACACTTTAATATATATCTCTAAAGCATGATCCCCATAGAGATATGATGTAGCCAAAAGTATAAGATGTATTCTCAATTCTTTGGGATTATAGCATCTATTTTAGGAGAGTACATACTCCTCATAGTCAACTCTAAGGCGTTGTGAGAAACTTTGTGCTTCAAGTTTAGTTTTTAATCTCATGGCTTTATATTTCTCATTACGCTTTCTTACAAGACATTATTTATGTTCTAAAGGCCTTACACTTGGTGAGGCTATCACTACAAGACCAAATGATTATCTTGTTATAAGTGAATTTAGTTCTACGTGGATTGATTCTTTACATTTAGGCTAATTTTCTCTTTGTTGACATTTCAATAGAGCATGGTTTGATATCATTGTACTCTATGATTCTTTAAATAATAGTATATACATCATCAACATGTGTGAAATATTTTTCCATCAACTCATAAAAACTCTTATAGTACATTGATATTTATTTATTATATAAAACACATTAAACATAAAAGCGTCTTCCAATAATGATTCATTCACATAAGCATAACTAGAGATAATTTCATGAGAGGAGTTATCTTCATTAATGATCAATTGAAGTTGTGCCATACCCGCCCTCTTGTTCCTTTAGCGGGTATCGATCGAACCAAGTGACCTCCCCTTGTTCCTTTACGAACTCAACCACACCTCCACTAAGTGTGGTTAAAATGCCTAAATATATGGCATTGTGCCCCTTATGGGGAATTTTAACCTTGAAGACACATTTGCAGTTGATATATATGATCTCGTCAATTTAAAAATATAATCTCATATACTTTAAGATCAATTATTCATTTTACTTTACTTTCACTTTACATTGTGAAATGCGTAGATCAAAATGAGACAAAGTGTGAATTAGTTCCTATCATTCCATTTAGAAAATGCTTTTTCTTATCTCTCTCTGATGACGGGAAGACTGTCTCATTAAAGTGATAAATCCGCAGATTTAACGGTAAAGAGATCGTGTTTCAAAGGTTTCAAATATCGAATGACTGTTGGAAATTCATATCTAATATAAATACTTAATCGTCTTTAGAAACCCATATGAATGCACCGAGGGGGGCAATAGGTACATATACTATATAATAAAATATGCGTAAGTATGAATTATTAGGCTTGTAACAAGTTGCCAACTGGTACATAAAAGTATTTGATATGAATAGGGTCATAAACGAATAAGTAAGAGTTGCGTGCATTATTACATAACCCAGCGCAGAGACAAATATATAGGTGAGGGTAAATATTGTCTTAACCATATCCTTATCGACGGAGTCTTCTTTGAGACATTATTATATATGCACGTTAGGTACAAGATGCTCTACATTGATCTTGATTGGCATGCAATAGATATCAAATACTTTTAATATAAACTCTCTAGCGTTATAAGTCTTGAATGCTTTATAAGGGTGGTGAGTCCTCAATCATACAAAATGTCCGAGGAGTCTTGGAAATTAATATTTTTAGGACTATATGTGTCAAAGCATCGACCAAAACCATAAAATACCTGAATGGTCCGCATTTTAAATGGTTATATCCACATGTATCACCTATTATCAATTATAAGAATTGAATGTTATACTTTGTATCTTTAGTTTATGAAGGTCTCAATAAAACAATTTTCCTAAGTAACAAGTTTTTAAATAATGAGTGACGTATCTTTGAGTTATGAATGTATGTAGCTTCTGTTACTTTAGAATACATTGGTTGTAATTGAACAGCACTAGGTCGGCACTATACTATGCATCGAATTTCTATAAAATTTTGTATTTCACTCAAAATCAAAGAAGTCCATGATAATTTCTTATAATATGGACCATCATATCACCACAAAAGAATCAATGTCATTCGTGTCAAAACTTGAATGAGTCATTGTCCAAGAGTTCATTGTTGGTCATATCTTATGATTAAATAATTAGAATAGTAGTAAAGTAAAAATTACTAGATTGACTCATTAATTTCTCTAAAACGTGCTTCCTTTCACATAAATTAAAGATATAGTTTTATTATCATAACGTGTTTCTTAGTTATAATAATCAACATGAATATCATTAAACTTAACAAGGTTCATTTGGCTCTTGGTCCATACTGAGATTTTATGACTTTAATCAATGTGTCACTAGGCATCAAGAATTTTCTAGTTCCTCGACCTTTAGTTGGTTAGAATAATATAATCACTGTATACACATATGAATTATCAATTCAGTGAGTAATTTAAATTATCATCATGAAATCCCATAGCACGATATATATGTTAAAAAATGATATGCTCATCATTAACACGTACTGCGAGCTATCCCTTTTGTACGTCAATGAGTGCTCGTCCTGTGGCCAAAAATGGCCTTCTAAATATCAATTGCAAATAATTATCCTCCTCTATGTCCCAGACCATAAAGTCTATCAGGAATATGAATTCGTTTACCTGCACAAGTACATCTTCAACTACACTTCTTGGATATGATAAAGATATATCTCCCATTTGAAGTGCAATGGTGGTCGGTTTGATACTATCAATTTTAAACTTTTTGAAAAAACCAAAAAAGGCATTAGATAAATACTTGCTCCGAGATCACAAAGAGTATTCTAAAATAAATTTCCCCCCATAATACAAGAAATCATAAAGCTTCCTGGATCTTTAAGCTTTAGAGGTTGTTTCTTTTGAATTATCTCACTACACTTTTTGATGAGATTTACCATTTCATACTCTCCAAGCTTTCTTTTCTTCGCAATCACTTCCTTCAAGAACTTTGTGTAGTTAGGCATCTGTTGTAAAGCATCAACAAGAGGCCTATTAATATCGTTTTTTCAATAAATATCTTAAAATTTAGCAAATTAACTTTACAAATTCTTTCTTTTGTAATCAGTGGGAAAAAGGTCACGAAGTTGAAGAGATAAGAGAAGTACAATTAGATCTTGTCTTCTCATCAACCTTTTCATTTTCAACTTGTAGTTCTTTATCTTCAATTGGTTCTTTGACTCCTTTCTTAATGTCTTTCGAAACTCTTCCAGATTTCAACCTGGTGCCTTCAGACCCTTATTCTCGGTACCATTCCTAAAAATAATGGCTTTGCATTGTTGTTGAGGTTAGTTTCTTCATTAACTGACACTTTATTTTATTAATGTTGGTTTCCGATGATGTTCACCAACTACAATATTTGTGTCTCAAGAGATGTCATATGGGTACCAATTTTCTCAAAACGTGATTTTGTTTCTCCCATGAATGATGTGAGCATCTCTTCCATGCTCGACTTCTTGCTCTCTTTAGCTACCAAAAATCATGTAGGGACTTGAGTTCATCATTCGGATTGGATATGAGAAGTTCGGATAATTTCTCATCCCTAGATGATTTTGGTTGCCTCTATAAGTGTTTTTGAAATCTCTTTGATTTATGAAATTAAAATCTTCAACCGTATTGTGTATAGGAACTCCACTTCCTTGTATTTACACTACAAAAAATCACATATTTAATGACCTTGTTTTCCATGCATAAAAACTTGTCAGAAAATGTTACTCGATTTTCTCTAGTCGTAGAATAATACACTTTCATGACAATATTTCTCTTTGCCATCAATGATCTAATTTTTCTTCATTAATTCACATATTTGATGGCGATTAAATGAAATTTGTCATAATAATGGAATGACAAGAAAAAATAATTAGGAGAGAAAATTTTTAGTGACAAACTTGTAATAAATGTTGACAACGTTTGGTCTCATAATAAATCTTTATTTGTGATAACACTATATTTTGTCATTATTTTCTCCATAAAAAATGGTGACGACATCTAGTGTCAAAACAAGTTTCTTTTCATGACAACACCATATTTGTCACTGCTCCAATAAAAATAGTGACAACCTTATTTTGACATCAAAGTGTTATTTAGTGACAATAATATGATTTTTTCATTCACTCCAAGATTCAGGAGGAGAAATTTTCAATAACAACTTGATAATAATTAATGATGATATTTTGTATCACTACATTATTTTTTTTATGAAAACATCATATTTTCTCAAAACTTTCTCCGAATTGTGAAATCGAACTTGTCTCGAGCCGATGGTAGTTAATTGTAATTATTATTAACTACTACTACTACTGCTATTACTACTACTGCTACTGCTACTGCTACTACTACTGCTGCTGCTACTGCTACTGCTGCTGCTACTCCAACTGCTACTGCTACTGCTACTCCTCCTCCTACTGCTTCTGCTTCTGCTACTACTACTAACAATAACAAATAATAATAATAATAATAATAATAATAATAATAATAATAATAATAATAATAATAATTTATTATAAAAATAGTAAATGTCATCATCTTGAGTCAACAATTTAATTTAAGTAGCCAAAATACTTAGGGAGCACTCATTGCTTCCAATAAATTAGGGTTGCAAATAAAGGGAATCAAATATCAGGATAATCGATTCGTGTTTGACAAATTTATAAAATATTAATTTTCGTTTAAATACGAATTGAGATATTGATTCGAATTCGATTCGAATAAAGTATTCAAATATATTCGTATTCGAATTACAACTTGAATAATTTATTTATTTTTTCTTAAAAACTGTATTAAGTAAGAATATTAATTAAAACCTAAAATAAGTTATACCAATAATATATATCCCATCCTAACCATATTATATACGAAACGAAAATATTTATATCCTACGTGTCTACCCAGTATGCTTTGGGCTGACGTATAATTTTCTGGTCATTCCGAGGCGTAGTTGTGAGTTCTAGAGGTTCAGAGACTTATTTAAATATATAAATTTTAATTATATGAGTACATAAGTTCTAAGTATAGGAATCCCATATTTTTAGGTCTGTAATTACAACTGTTTCACTTGGAAAATTACCCCAAGAGAACCAACACCTTCACCTAAGAATTTCCCGACCTGCTTTCCACAAAAACACGTTAGAAATGACCAACGGGGGTGTCCCGGTGGAAACCTCTCTGTCAGTAAGCATTTTTAATCGGAATAAAATAAAGCAGAAGATGAATGCTTGAGATTGTGTACCTTTTAGCCCTGAGGTTTGGGTATTTATAGTTTTTCCTCAAGTGGGGCCCTTTCGAGATCCCGAAAATAGAATTCCTCGAATCTTGGGCCGTTATTCATAATGGTGAGGTCGTCCCTTTTCCTTTAAGGAAAGGCATACCAAGAAAGTATTGATAACCCCCTCTCATTCCAGATGGGGTCAGACCAGGACAATCCGAAACCCACAATTTCTAGTAGCGTTAGCTCAAATCAAGGCGATACTCAACCAGGTCTGGATTTCAAACAAGGATCAATTCAGGGCGCACCAACTAGTTCCCCCCTGTAATGGTTGGGGGTAGACTTGTGTGCCTTTAGGTTTTCTCCCGGGGCCATTGGGGTCCTACATGCCTTTCCAAGTTCCGTATCTGTACAAATCCCGATAAATTCGCCTTTTTGATCAGGTCGAATCATTAGGGTTTAGCTATAACGTTTCATATTCAGGAACAATAACCATCCCAACACGTCTCTTTGGGTACTGTTCCATTGACAGGTCAGCAACGGTTACCAAACCAACACGTCTCCTCGTGTACTGCTCCTCTGACAAGCATTAAATGCGGGAATCCCACCAAGATCCTGCTTTTTTCTGAAAATCCATTTTTTGAAAATCTTATTTCCTTTTTCCCTCGCGATTTCTTCTTTCTTCCTCACTTTTCACATTCTCAATCACTCAGACGCTCTTGCTCTCTATTTTTCTCTCAGAAACCGCATCACAATACTGTCTTTGCATCAAGCATTTTCCCGTCATCCCTACCACCAGGTAATCTTTCCATCCCTCTTTCTCTTCCAATAATGTCAACACCATCGTCTGCGTCCTCCACCGATTCCATTACTGCAACCTCCTCCCCTGCGGCGTCGACTCCTTCATCCCCGTCATCATTTGAATATCCCCCCATTTTCTAGGCCGGCCATATATCTACTCCATCCTCAATGATAGAACCGTGGAAAATTTGAGGTATAAGTATCAGGTACCGGAGGAGTTCTCGTTTGTCAATCCTCGTGGCGGCATGATGGCGTATCAAGTGCCGGCCGACCACCTGACTTTCTTCGTTAACCAATTCCAGGCGGGTTTATGCCTTCTGGTGAACCCCTTGATATTAGAGATAGCCTGGTTGTATAAGATACCGTTGCACCAATTTGTCCCTAACTCCTTTAGGATCATTATAATCTACAACCTGGCCATGTGATATGGTGGTCTTGATCCTACAGCCCAGACCTTCTACCAGCTCTTCCAGGCCAAGAGCTCTTCTCCTGGCTACTTTTATTTATGTGCCAGATATGGTTTCTGCTTCCTTACTGGCATCCCTTCCTCCAACAAAGCTTGGAGGAAGAAGTTTTTCTTCGTGCACTGCTTAGGGGATTGGGGCTTTCCTCCCCGATCCATCGAGAAGTTGCCTGCTCAGCCTCATCTATCCTTAGGGGACAGATCTCATCGGATACAAAAAATAATCTCAACCCTGAATGAGAATGTTTTCCACCTCTCCCAACTCCTTCTCCCCTCTGTCCTAGATTCTTTCAACAATCGGGAGGAGACGAGTCCTTTAACCTCTGAGATCGGTAAAGAAACATTCATTGTTCTAACCTCTTCTGATTCCTTAGCTAACTTGCATCTCATGGCTATTTTGACTAACTCGTCTTTCTCTTCTTTTTTTTTAGAAAAAATGATGAAGAGGATAATGGCTGCTCGCTAGAGGGAGGCAGAGGCGGGCTCAGAATAGCGAACCCCATAGGTGGAGCTTCCTCGGGCTGCAGCAGAGGGATCGGGCCCTTCTCGGGACCTCCCTCATCCTGAGGTGGAGGTGATCATCTTCTCCGACTCAAAGGAGGAGAGGACTCGCCCTCCGATGAAGAGGGCTCATACTGGCACGGAGGAGGCGTCCGCCTCAGGGGTCAGGGTAACTACTTCCAATGATACCTGGTTTACCCATGCATCTGTCTTGAACTGTCTTAGGCCGATAGCAGTTCAATTCATCCAGGTTTAGTGCCAGAGCACCGACAGATCCACTTTGGAGAAGTGGTCTGATCCCGAACTCATTGAGTCTCTGTGCCAAGATGAGGCCAGGGTGAGCTTCTTTCTCGTGTTTTCTCCTTTCTTTACATTTTATTAAGTTTCTCGTCCTTTCAGGCGGTGGCCAAGAGGTCCATCCTGGTGGCCAAGGCTAGGGGGTCCCTGATGAATGCGGACCTGGCTAAGGAGCACAAAAAGCTGCAGGAGAAAGAGAGGAGGTTGTACAACCTGTGCAAGGAAAGAGGGGCCAAGCTGAAGAAGGTTGAGCTGGAGCTGGCGGAGGTGAGGAAGGCAGAGAAAAAGGTCCTGGAGGTGGCTAGAGCTGAAGCACGTGACGAGGCTTTGTCTGAAGCCCGAAGTCTAACGGATGAGGCCGTGGCTCGGGTGCGCATGGAGGGAAAGATGGAGTTCCTTAACTTCGAGGAGGGGTTAAGGCTAATTCAATTAACCAGGGAGGTTACTCATCGAGCCTTGCTGGGGTCCGAGGAACTCTATCAAGTGCTTGTCCCGGAGGCCGAGGTGTATTACCACTTTGGCCTTGACGCTCAGGCCAAATGGGCCAAAGATCAGCCTGCTCTTCCCTTTAACCAAAAAGAGACACTCAAACAGCCGCCTAAGCCCACCTCGTTCTTCTACATGCCAGAGCAGGATCGCCTGCACAGGCTTGATGCGCATGAGTTTGCGGAGCACATCCTTACGACCTTCCATGCTCCTCCACTTGTTCAAGAGCTAGCTCAACCAGACCAGGGTCTAGCTCTTGCTTTGACTACGTATACTCCCTCCCCAACCTTCGCAGGTCTGGGTAAGATACCTGGAGGGGCATCTCCTGGGGCATTGACTGCAGAGGATGCGGTGGATCAGCTCACTAAGGAGTTGGACGCGGTGATTAGGCTTAGGATAGTCTGATTTCATTTATCTCCTGCTCTGTTTAGATAGATCTTGTTTGTTTTGCCTATGTGGATGATCTATCTTCTGCATACTTCTTTCCTGTAACCGAATAACTTTGTCATTTGTTAGTAATTTTAGGGTTTCCTAATTATAAGGAAACCCTAGTACTATTATTCTCTTGATCACGTGCCTCCCTTTTGTTTATATACATGTTTTTTTCTTTTACACATTTCATTCTCGCTATGGCCTCCTCCTCTTTACTTGAAGAAATTGATATTATGAAGAGACAAATCCTCTCACTTTTTGCTGAGAACTTCAAAATTTCTGACAAACTTTGTATTCTCCGGGAGAAAATTTACCAAGTGTGTCGACTTCTGGAAAGGAAGAGGTTGAAAAAATGCTACTACAAGCGGGAATGGGCTGAGCTCCTCCAACTCAACCATCAACTGGAGGAAGAGAAGACTGATATAGTTGAATAGGTTGACTGACCACCGCCGCTAGCGAGGCTCATGCTGTTTCCAGGCGGACGGATAGGTATCGTCAGCGCCTTCATGAAACCGAGCGAGAGCTATGGCATATTCGCCGGATTCTGGCTTCTGACAAGAGGGATTCTTTTTACCATGGATGATTTTTAAATTTTGTTTTAGATGTATTTTCTAGATTTCTGTTGTTTTCATGAGCATTTACTTTTCCTATTTCTCGCACTTTCAATTAAACTCGCCATGTTTTGCTGTAAAAAGTGGCGTAAGTATTATCCATTCATGTAACTCTGGCCTTGATTTGTAATGAATGATCTTTTTCAGGGTAAAAACCCTTGTCGATAGTCAGATATGGCTCCTCAGGGTAGCCTTTAGCCAATCCCGGCTGTATTGACGATTGGGTCAAGAAAATTGGGGCATCCGCCCTTAGCTAATCCTTGCTTCACTGTCAGTCAGGTCTGGAATATTGGGGCATCACCCTTAGCCAATCATGACTTTACTGACAATCAGGTCAGGAAAACTGGGGCATCCGTCTTTAGCCAATCCTGGATTTACTGACAATCAGGTTAGGAAAATTGAGACATCCGCCCTTAGCCAATCCTGACTTTATTGACAACCAGGTCAGGAAAATTGGGGCATCCGCCCTTAGCCAATCCTGGCTTTACTGACAATCAGGTCAGGAATATTGGGGCATCCGCCCTTAGCCAATCCTGGCTTTACTAATAATCAGTTCAGGAGAATTGGGGCATCCGCCCTTAGCTAATCCTATATTTACTAACAACCACGTCAAGAAAATTGGGGCATCCGCCCTTAGCCAATCCTGGCTCATAAAATTTCATTTATCATCAGGTCAGTTTGCAATAAGATATAGATAATCTCGATTCGTCATTATATATATAAGTTTTGTAAAATAATCTTACACATAATATTTTTGTAAACTTGATACATTCCATGCTCTGGGTACTCCGACTCCATCCATTTGTTCCAACTCATAAGCTCCACCTGCCATAACTTTTGTGATTTTAAATGGTCCTTGCCAAGTGGCATCCAGTTTTCCTTTGGCTTTGCCTAGGTCAGCTCTACGCAGCACCAGATCTGCCACTTGAAATTATTTCTTCATTACTATTTTGTTATATACCGCTCGAACTCGTCCTCTCATGTGTTTGAACCAAACTTTTATGCATACCTTTTTAAAATATTTAATAAAACATGTAAGTTTGCTCGCAAGAGTACGAGGAACTTGTAGGATGGTGAGTTTGACTCAAGTCGATTCTCTCGAGGACAACTATTTGGTTTTATTAGATATTTCTCTTCAATTCTCAAACAAATAAATTATACATACAATTTGGGGGGTTGGGGTTGGGGTTGAAGAGTTTGATTTGATCATTATAAACTAAAGTAATAATTAAACTATGACTAATTAAACTAATTACTTTAAACTAGATTATCAACTACGAGAAGTAACGATGATTAAAACCTAATTAACGAATCTAAGAGCATGAACATAATAAATTACCAATAAGCAATGTATCATATGAATCTAAGAACGAGCAACTAAACATAAATCAATTGCATAAATAAACTAAATTAATCCAATATCCAAGCATGAAATGATTAAACTAATTATTAAAACTAGAATTAACTAAGAAATTAACTAAGAAATTAACTATGAAATTAACTAAGAGTTTAGAGTACTTATTGTAACTACTGAAAACGGTAAAAATCTCCAGCGAATCCGGAGTTTGAACGTTGATCTTGGGCGAAATTGAATCCCAAACGTGAATTTGATGTTTTAGACTCATCGTTCTTCGATCCTTGATCTCGATCTTCAAAACTTGTTATAAGATGTGGAAATATGTTTATTCTAAGCTAAAATACCCTAGGAGGTCGTGTCTCTTCTGAAAATCCAAAATATGGAGGGTATTTATAGACATAACAAGTCTTGGCGCGTAAGAAACCCTAAAATCGCGAAACTGGGCAGCCACGTCGATGGTGCATTGACCGACGCGTGCCGGCTCTCGGCATCGACGCTGCCTGGGTGTGCACATCGGCTGGGCGGGTGCGTCGACTGAAGCGGTATTCAATCGACGCCTCAGAGAGTTGCGTCGACCTTGCGTCGACCGACGCCTCTTTAATCGACGCTTCAGAATGTAGCGTCGGCAGTGCGTCGGCTCCGCGTCGATCATCGCAGGTCATGACTCGTGTCGACGGAGCGTCAACGCTCACGTCGATCGACGCTAAAGAGCGTCTTTCTCAATTTCTCGATCGTTTTGCTACTCGTTCACCGGAAAGCTCGTTCTCCATTTCTTGAACATCAACCTCATCTAATTTCGCGCTGATCTCTTCCGGTTACTTAGCTGTAAGGTGAAAAACAACGAAACATCACCTATTTGCATCAATTACGATCAAAATATGGTAAAATAAGCTGGAACTATAAAAATACGAAATTACGCTTAAATCATCCAACTTATACCAAAAATAAATAGAAAAACGAACTAAAAAGCTAATAAAATTAGGACAAATCTACGTAAATCAACTACCCCACGCTTAATTGGTTTGTTCGTCCTTAAACAAACGATAAATTCAAAGTATAATTAGAATTAAATTAAGTTCAAGCAAGAGTCGTGCTATGCTACATACATAATTTTGAAAATATAGATACAAGTAACGCAACATCAAACACTCCACCCTTATTACATTGTCGCTTCAAAATAAAATCATGCTTCCTCACGAAGGATAATATATATGTGTACGCTCAAACGCACTCAAGTATTTTTTGCATGGGACGTGTATACACTCGAATCATACAATTACAAGCACAATAAATAAGCATAGAAAATCAATCTCTTTTCAATCGCAAATTAAGTGTGCTGTCACTAATAAGAATCAGAAAAGGTCTTCGCGGGTTGTAATGTAAGTCTCTTTGGACGGGTATGGAATATATAAGTCGTGTGGCCAACTCATGATCAACCATGATTAGTAACTCACTCAACCTCACCTAAACACAAAGCAATAGCTTCACCTCGTACAAAAGAAAAACCTCACTAAACACTCATAACGTAGCCTTTTAAATATAGGCTATTTCCCAACTCACAAACCGTAAATCCGACTTGAAGCTCAGAAACCACTTAATCACAACTCTTTTGCCTCTTAAACATAAGGCCTCATAAAATAAACAATTAGACTCAAGCCTTTACAAGCGCGTAGGCAATTAATCAACACTATCCACCATCCTATTATTTTTTTATTTCCCCTTTTATTATTTTTTTATTTTTTATGGGGTATTATTCTTTTTTTTTTAATTTTTTTTTCTTCTTTCTTTTTTGGATGGTGGTCCTAAAAATCATAAATTCCTAACAATATCTCCAAAGCACTAATAACTAAGAAAATAGAGAACTCCTACCCCACGCTTTTAATGGGTAAGTAGGGGTCGACTCAAAAATAAAGTCACTCATGGCTATAGGCATGGATTATTTGGCTATGATTGGCTCATTCGTAATTTATAGTGGCTAAAAATATATGGATATGGCCAGAATAGGGTTTTATATGTTCTTTAACTTCATCTTCAAAGTCGACTACACACAGCGGTTTCAAAGAGATATCAAGACTGAAACTTATTCAAGGACATGCAAAGATGATAATCACTCAGGCTACTCACTGGCTTTTTGCATGAAAAAGTTTTGAATTGACGCTGCTTTTAAGGTTTTGTGAAATCAATTGCGTCCAAGTACCATTTTATAATATATAAATAATAATTTTGAAAAGTTTATGCACTTATGCACGCTCAAAGACGAAAAAAAATAATCATACATAGTCAACTTCGACAGGCAAGCCATACAAACACAATTATCGCGCAGGAATAGCAATTGATATCACTTAAGCATATAATTATTACAGGCCAAGTATTAAATAAAATTACACAATTAATCAATATAAATCACACTCGACCACCCCCCTCTCTAAAAATCCCGGCAATCTCCGGATTGCCACAAATACATCTAAAATTCAAAAAGAGGAAGCAAAAAGAAAACATCCCTGAAATAATAGTAGTCGAGCCGCTACTCGTCGATTTGTGCAATTTGGCCTTGCTTCAACGTGCGCGATATGAATTGTCCTAAAAAATAAAACAAGCAAAAACAAACAAAATAACAATATTTTTGGATTTTTTATATTTTTCCTTTTTTTTTTTAAATAAATAAAGCGTAATAATAAAAATAAAGATACAAGATTAGAACTCGCGGGAACCATCATCCTCGGGGTTCTCGTCGACGTCCATGCTAGGTGTGGGGTATGCCGCCTCAAATCGTTCCTCGAGCTTTGAAATGCGAGCTCGCATCTTCCTTAAGCTTCGATGGTTTTGCTCGTGGTTCGCATCAATCTTCTCGTCGATGATTTGGAGCTAATCGAACATCTTTAATTGAAATGCTTGGGTTTCTTCGAAAAATTGGCTCCAATCAGGACTCGGGACCAAAGTAGAACGACGGGCTTGCTCTATATTCGTGTCCACATCGTCGTCGTCCGGTCGAGATGAAGATCCTCCTTGAGTTGAAGACCTCACTCGGGGTGCAGGGGCACGTGTCAATGAAAGTGAAGTGGTCCCGAGTGGGCTTAGTCCCTTTCCGGTCGGATCGAACCCGAAGTGACGGGCGAGGACGGTGATGTATGGCGCGAAGGAGAGAAGTGGCGTCTTGCTTCCCGGCGTACCCTTAGTAACATTATAGAGACCTTGAAAGACTAATGGGAAAATTCGGATTTGACGACCATCGAGAAGACATTGAAGAACATAGAGCTCGGATTTGGTCGCATAGGTGGCCTCGTTTTTGCATAAAATGATGTGGCCGAGGATCTTGTAGGCGACATAGAGGGCATCGTCTTGAATCTTCGAGCAAGGAAATCGCTTGCAATCGCCCGTGTTTCCCCCGGTGATCATCCCCCCAAAAGAGGCTAAGTCGAAGCCTTGAACTCCAACCGGGTGGTCCCCTTCGGTCGGGAAACCAAAGATGTTGCCAAAAATCTCCTCGTTAACAAAAACATCATTCCCACCTAGCCTACATGTGAACGTCTCGTCGTTCCGAATTACCAAAGTCGAGAAAAATTCGAGCATAAGCTCGCTAAATCCGGGCAAGTGCATTTTGGACAAAGTACCCACAACCGAGGCCATCGACATAGCGGGAAAGGTCGGTATGGTGTTCCGATCCATTCGAGGCCTCCTCTTCAATTCCGTTGACATTCAAAATCCGATGAGTGGCGAACCCCCATTTTCTAATACTTTTAAAAATGTCCCCTTCCTTTTTTTCGTAAATTGGGAATGGTGCACCGTATTTCCCCGAAATATCTTTGTGTTTTCCCGCTCGAGACATAATTAAACAATACGAAAGCGAACGGGAATGAAAATTCTTGAAAAACAAAATTTTTTGTTCTTTGGGGAATTTTGTCGAACACTTGGTGTGCGTGTTCAACCAACAACAATCTAGAGTAATCCCTGTACCAACAACTTCCCAACACAACCAAACAATGATAATAATAGTTCCAAGAGAGTTTCAAGCGAAGTACCTCGTCGATTTTCCGTAGAAACGAATAAATTGCCCGAAAGTTGCCCCAACCCTTGTAGTCCGTTTTTGAGAGTTTGCTTGAACACCAAATTTGAAGGTGGAATTCTGGGCAATGTGGTGTATGGTGGTCGAATTGTTGTGAATTGGTGGTGAAGTTGGTGAGTGTTTGCTAGAATAAAAAAAAATTTGAAAAAAGAAGGAAGAATTTGAAAATGGGAATTTGAAAAATGAAGAAGAAGAGGGTGTGCGGACGTTTATAAGCTGATTCTGGGCTTAAAGCCGAGGGTCACACGTATACGGGTCGGGTCGTGGGTCAAAATCCAATTTTAAACATGTTTTGGGCCGGGTACGGGATTCGCGTCGACGCAGTGTCGATCAACGCGAGCCCAATCGACGCGACGGAATGCTGTTTCTCGGCAAGTGCGTCGACGCTACGTCGACCGACGCAGGCAGTCTCGGCGGCGACGCGGGCGGCAGTCTGGGTCGATTTTTTTTGCTCGTTTGATCAATTCTCCTCGTTCGAGTCCTTCCATCTGTTCTAAACAAATAAAAATCAAAAAGAAAAATTAAATAAATTGAAAATAAGGTACAAAAGAATACAAAAAGCTCGGGTTGCATCCCGAGAAGTGCAATTTTTAACGTCGTTTGCTCGACGCTATTTTTCGTCTGTTTTAATTCCAACCGTACGGTGGATCTCTAAACCCCACCGACTTGTTAGCACGAGTCTTCTTCCGTTTGTCATAATAAGGCTTCAACCTATGCTTGTGAACTTGAAAGGATGAATTTTCGACATCATCATACAACGTGGCTACTCCATACTCGTCAAATTCTTTTATCGAAAACGGTCCGCTCCATGCAGCTCGAAAATCAGTTGGGTCATATTTACTTTCATGATTATACAACACTAATTCCCCAACCTCATACTGAAAGTTTTTGAATTCTTTTGCGCGAATTTCTTTCAATTTCTTCTTACTCCTCGTCCAATTGTTGACATATGTCTCTCCCTTGTTCTTCACATCTACGGAATTTTCGTTAGGGTCGAGGAAATCGCACATAGAATGATTCAACGGTGGCTTCAACTCCACATCTAATTTATCCCGAAATTCTTCAATAATATCGCTCATGTCAATACCTAATAACTCTATCAATTCTTCTCCACTCAAACGCTTCTCGTCGTCAAACTCATCAACCTCCTCATCGAAGTCATCCTTTTGAGTATCCTCCTCCTCCCCCCAAAATTCGGCATCGTCCCCGTCATCTAATTCGTTTACAACCACGACTCCCATAAGCTTGTGAATGCATGATGTAATGGAATCAACAAACGAACAGTCATCTATCATGGCAAGGGAAGGAGTATTTTGAATATCCTTTAGAGAAAATGTCACTTTCTCGCCCAAAACGGTCATGGTCATCCTCCCTTTGTGACATCAATTAGCATATGGGAGATAGACATAAACGGGCGCCCCAATAAAATGGTATGCCCAGTGCTCTCAGCCAGTACTTCGCCCATGTCCAAAACCACAAAATCAACCGGAATTACAAGCTCTCCAACTTGTACTAAAACATCCTCAAATATTCCTAAGGGTCGTTGGGTTGAGCGATCGGCCAATTGTAGGCGCATGGTTGTCGGCTTTAGTGGCCCAAGATCAAATGCTTGATAAAGTGGCATAAGATTAATTCCTGCTCCGAGATCTAACATTCCTATTGCCTTTTATCCATTAGCCAACGAAATGGTGATACAGAAACTTCCAGGATCGCATTCCATGGGTAGAAATTCCTTCTTGATAACTGCGCTAACTTCTCTTGGCAATGTTACAAATTGGTTCGATGCTAAGCGTCTCTCCCTCGAGGCAAGTTCCTTGAAAAAATTCACATAGGCGGGCATTGTCTTGATTACCTCCAAAAGTGGTAGGTTGATATTGACATTCTTCAAGGGGTTGTATAGTTCCATGAACCTCTTGTTCTCTTTCGCTGGACACAAACGGCTTGGAAAAGGAATAGCATCTTTAATTGGTGTCGCCAATTGCTTCGGTGGTGATTGTTTAAGAATGTCGTCATTGCCACGTGAGTTATTTGGAGCCGCCCCTTGCATGGATCTAGGAACATATCGATTAGATGATTTATGCAACTGATCTAGTGGTTTAGAATCATCTCCCTTGCCAAGATTTGGTGTTTTATCCTCGACTTCATCTTCTTGGTCCACTATGTCGTTATCAATCTTCTTTCCACTGCGAAGGACATGAACTGCCGATGCCTGTTCTGCTTGGCTTGGAAGATTACCTTCTTCGTTCGTTTTTCTATTTATTTTTGGTATAAGTTGGATGCTTTAAGCGTAATTCCGTATTTTTATATTTCCAGCTTATTTCACCGTATTTTGATCGTAATTGATGCAATTAGGTGATATTTTGTTATTTTTCACCTTACAGCTAAGTAAACCGGAAGAGTTCAGCGCGTAATAGACAAAGTTCGATATTCAAGAATAGGAGAACGAGCTTTCCGGTGAACAAGTAGCAGAAAAATCGAGAAACTAAGACAGACGCTCTGTCGCGTCGATCGACGCTCCGTCGATGCTCCGTCGACGTGAGTCATGATCCGCGACGATCGACGCACAGTCGACCCAAAGCGCG
>BMAC01000161.1:454564-471013 GCA_014905375.1 Phtheirospermum japonicum
AACATTCTTCCTTCACGCCAATTCGTCCCCTCTTATCTGCTACCGATTTCAGGTCTACCTCAATCCAGGCCTGACCAATATGGCCCTATCAACTCCTCCCCCCCAAAAAGGGTTGAGGTAGAGCTAGCAAGCAGGGCCCACAACTTTTAGTGCTTCTCGTACTGGCCCAAATCCCCAGAGATACGCCAAAGTGGCCAGAACTAATTATTGGCATTTAGTGGCGTCTCATGTTCACCCATCAGGCTATTGTACCGCCACGTCCCCCCATGCGCATGCCTAGTCACCCCTAGTTAGGGTCCCAAACGCTTCAACTTATCTCCTGGGGCCCTATTCGCCTGCCCGCATTAAATGCTCAAATCCCATCAAATCCCTCTTTTCTCGATTTCCTCATTTTGAAATCATTCGCTTTGCTTTTTATTCCCGCCTTAAGTATAAGTATAGCATTAAGGACCCTTATGATCCCTACGCCCCTCGAGCCGGCACCTTGGCCTGCCAGGCCCCGGCAGGTCGGGTAACCTTCTATGCCGACTAATTCCATGCAGGCCTGCATTTGCCTGTTCATCCCATGATGTTGGAAATTGCTCAGATGTACAAAATCCCCATCTTTCAATTTTCCCCTAATTCTTTCCGCATCATGGTATGTTATAATCTGGCCATGCGCTACGCCGGCCAGGACCCTACAGCCCTGGTTTTTTATCAGCTCTTCTTAGCGAAAAGCCTTCCCCCCGACTGTTTTTACCTTACTGCTCGGCCCGGAGTCCATTTCATCCACAAACTTCCAACTTCCCATAAGTCCTGGCGCAAAAAATTCTTTTTTGTTCATTGCGAGGGGGACTGGGGTTTTGACCCTAATCCTATTGATAGCTTGCCCTCTTATCCGCCTTCGACTGCGGGCGACCAGGCCTCCCCGTATTCAGAGAATAGTGGCAACCCTGAATGCCAATCCGATTAATGTGACAGAATTCCTCACTCCCTCAGTTTTGCAAACCTTTAATGAGACCTGCGAGATAGGTCTTTTGCCTTCCGGGATTGGTAAAAGAGGCCTCCTTATTTTGACACCGCTGCATCATATTTTGCCATTCCATGCATCTAACCTTTGTCTTCCTATTTCAGAAAGGATGATGCTTTTGTTGTTCGAGGCTACCGACAGAGAAGGCGTCGCAGCTGACTCGATTACGCCAACCCGGGAGATAAGTGAAGCTAGCGCACCCCAGGCTCAAAGTTCCACTGCAGCCGCCCCACCAGTACGCCCGCGGTCGGTTAGGCAGGTCATCTCAGACTCGGAGGAAGAGGAAATGCCTCTCACTAAAAGGCCTCAGTCCAGCCGAGGCCGAGGCATAGTTATTTCAGGCAACCCTGCTCCCGCTCCGGCCGCAGCTCCGGCGGCCCCCACTGTGCGCATCTCTGGTCCTCCTCGACGGACCTCAGTTTTAAACTGTTCTGGGGACGTGGCGGTTCGCCACGTGAGCGGCCAATGTTCCCCCGAAGACCTGCGAGTTTTGGAGCAGCTGAGTGATCGGGAGTTACTGGAATCCTGGTGCCAGGACGAGGCTCGGGTATGCTACCCTTTATTTTCTTTTCTCCTTCTTCTTCCTTCCCTTTTTTATTTTTCATCCTTTCAAAATTTTGACACCTTTCAAATCCTTTCTCAGGCTGAGGCGAAGAGGGCCCTTTTAGCTATTAGGGCGACTCGATCTCTGGGCCAAGTTGATTTGGCTAAGGAAAACGCCGACCTCAAGGAGAAAATGCTACGTCTGCGGCCCTATCCAAGGAAAAGGTGAAAGAGGTGAAGAAGATGCAGGAGGAGGTGGCCGAGTTGAAGAAATCCCAGGAGAAGATGATAGAGACGGCTCGAGAGGAGGCCAAGAATGAGGGCATTGCTGAGGCGAGGAGCCTAGTTGACGAAGCTCTGGCTAAGGCTAAGGTTGAATGGAAAGCAGAGTTTCTCAATTCTGAAGAGGGGTTGAGTCTAGCTCAAGTGGCCAGGGAGGAGACCAAGAAGGCCTTCTTGGGATCGAAAGCACTTTTTTCCTTGCTCTTTCCTGAAGCCGTGGTATATTACAACTATGGCTTGGATGAGCAGGCTAAGTGGGTCAAAGACAACCCTGAAGCTCCCTTTGACCGGAAAGCCCCACTGAAAAATCCCCCTGAGCCGACCTATTTTTCATACGACCCTGCCAAGGACCACCTTCACACCGCGGGGCCCGTGGAGTTTGCCGAGCACATTCATGCCGTTCTGCACCCTTCCGTTCCTGATCAGCCTCAGCCAGACCTAGCCCTTTCCGTGGTCCCCCTGACTTCATCTCCCTCCTCAACCTTTGTAGGTCTGGGTGAGCTGCCTGGAGGTGCTTCTCCTAGAGGTTTGTCAGGGGATTCTGTAGAGCAATTGTCAATAGGGCTTGGGACAGAGATGGATGCCGAGCCTTAAACTGGGCAAATCCTTTTGTTTCCCAGCAGACCTGTACGATGCCTGCGTGGCTGGTCTGACTGTGTGTTCTGAAAAATTGTAATATTGAATAATTATTGACTTCTTATTAATGGATTCTTCGTTTTTGTTTTCTTGTCGTGTAATGACCCTTGCGTTACCTAGGGTTTCCTTAATATCCGGAAACCCTAGTACTTGTTGATTCTCTTGTCACGTGCCTGTCTTTCTTTAAATTCTTACTTGCATTTCCATAATTTCTTAATTTCCGCCCCCTTCCTTGTGACTCCCTCAATTATCTGTCATGGCTTCTTCTCCTCTCATTGATGAACTCAGTACCGTGAGGCATAAGAACATCGCCCTTGTGGTCGAAAAGTTCAAACTCTCTGATCAAATTATTTCTTTGAAAGAAAATATTGGCTCTCTGTACCATTTCTTGGAGAGGAAGCGACAAAAGAAACGTTTTTATAAGAGGGAATGGGCTGAGCTCCGACAGGTTAATCGCCAGCTCCAAGAGGAGAAAGCGGATCTGATTGAATCAGTGCATCGCTTGACTCTCGCTGCCGGCGAGGCGCAGGCACTCTCTGATCGCTCCGACAGGTATCGCCGCTGTTTTCACAAGACAGAGCGTGAGCCCTGGTGCCTTCGCCGAGCCTTGGCCGCAGACCGGAGATCCTCTCCATGATAAACCCTATGTTTTATTGCTTCTTTAATTTCTGTACTGAGAATGTTGGATCAGAATTTTGTTTGTATCCTCGTATGCTCAATGAAATGGGAGAGAGTATGATTTCCCTGTATGTTTTTATCCGCTTGTTCATATATCTCAGGAAGTCTTGCAACGTTTATTCTCCCTGTTTCTAGCGATTCTGAATTCATATTAGTTCTGAACTCATAGATGCGATTTTCAAGACACATTTGTGTTTGTAATGTTCTGAGAGCCTATTTCTGCCAAGAGAGATGTAGGTGAAAAAAGATTTAGGAGATATGTTTTGGGCCAGAACTGGTTTATACTGCCAAGCAGGCCTGACAAAAGAGTTAGAGACGCTAAGGATATTCATCCTTGGTCTATTTCCGGCTTAAACTGTTTCCCAGATTGGAACAGTCTAGGGCGTTCTTCCTCAATCAGCCCTAACCTTATCCTTGTTAGTATTATCGGCTAATCTCGGCTTATACTGACAATCAGGTCAGGTCATATCGTGGGCATCCGCCCTTAGCCAGTTCTGGCTTATACTGACAATCAGGTCAGGTCATATCGTGGGCATCCGCCCTTAGCCAGTTCTGGCCTATACTGACAATCAGATCAGGTCATATCGTAGGCATCTACCCTTAGCCAGTTCTGGCTTATGCTGACAATCAGGTCAGGCCATATCGTGGGCATCCACCCTTAGCCAATTCTGGCTTATACTGATAATCAGATCAGGAAAGATCATGGGTGTTCGCCCTTAGCCACTCCTGGCTGAAACTAACAATCAGATCAGGCAAATCTATGGGCAGCCACCCTTAGCCAATCCCGGCTGACTGACCATCAGGTCAGGCAAAATCATGGGTAGCCGCCCTTAGCCAATCCTGGCTGAAACTGACGATCAGGTCAGGCAAAGTCAGGAGCAGACGCCCTTATCCAATCCTGGCTGACTGACCATCAAGTCAGGTAAAATCATGGGCAGCCGCCCTTAGCCAATCCTGGCTCTTTTTTGCGCGCCAAACTCTAATTTAGTTTCCCGCCTTTTCCAAGCCCTCTGTGCGCCTAGTCAAAGTGATTTCCCGCCTTAGCGTGTCAAGCCAAAACGATTTCCCGCCTTTTCTTTTCCTATATAATGGCGCCCTCCCCAGCTTCTTTTCCATGCATAATGGCGTCTTCATCATCTCCCAACGTCTTTTCCCATGAGGAGCATATCCGCCCACTTCAGAAGAAAGGTCGTCTGAAGGCAGAAATTGCCAAATTGCAGGATCAGCTGCAAGAACGCGCAGAGAAATTGGCTGAGAAGAAATCAGAATTCCGTAATGAACGACAACGCCTCGAGCAAATCATTGCTGGCTTGAAGAGGGAGAACGCGGAGCTGCATGTCGATTGGGACATCGCGGTGGAGGTGTCTGACCGATTTCGTGTTCGGCTTTTGGAACACGGGGACGAGATTAAGCGGCTTCGTCAGCTTCTCGATTCTACACCCCCATCCTAAGGCAGTGTTTTCGCTTTTCCTCATGATTGTAATTTGTGCCCTTATGACTGCGAATATTCTTGTGAGAATGTTTGCTTTTGTATTTTCTGCTGGGAGTTCTTTTAATTATTAATAAGCGCTTTCGTTAATAATCTGAATGTGTCTCATTGCTTTCTTCCTGTTGTGAACCATAATTTCAACTGTAAATCTACTCAACCTACACAAACATAAAGTCATTACAATTAAGTGTAAAATTTTCTTAAATTGGCAATGTTCCAAGCGCGGGGTAGTGCCGTGCCATCCAGCTCTTCCAGCCTGTAAGCACCGCTAGGCAAGATCTGGACGACTCTCAGCGGCCCTTGCCAAGACTTTTCTAACTTCCCCTTCGTCTGCCCTAGGTCGGACCGTCGAAGGACTAGATCTCCTACTCGAAATTGCCGCTTGACCACGGTTTTATCATATGCCGCTTTCACCCTTCCCTTAATATGGTCCATTCGTAACGCAGCCTGTTCTCTTTTCTCCTCAACCAGGTCTAAAGCGTCTTGCCTCAATAGCTCATTCTGCCCTTCATCAAAATTCTGGATCCGATGGGTCTTAAGGCTGACCTCTGCGGGCACTACAGCATCCATACCGTACACTAAACAAAAAGGGGTTTCACCCGTACTCTCTTTTGGATTCGTACGGTACGCCCACAGCACAGAGCTCAGCTCCTCCACCCATTTTCCTCCAGACCTGTCCAGCCGTGACTTAATTCCTTGGACTAAAATGCGGTTAGTTACTTCGACCTGACCATTTGCTTGAGGGTGGTATACAGCCGTGAAGTGTTGCTAAATGTTCATCTTAGTACACCAGGCCTTTATCTTGGCTCCCGCGAATTGAGTCCCATTGTCTGATACCAATATTCTTGGTATACCGAAGCGACAGACCACATTTTCCCAAATGAAACCCATCACTGCCTCCTCGTTTATTCTAGTAGAGCCTCTGCTTCAACCCACTTGCTAAAATAGTCAATAGCTACAATCAAAAACCTTTCTGGGCTGGGGCCATCGGGAACGGGCCAACCAAATCAATATCCCATTTCGCAAAAGGACAGGGGGAGCTCATAACCATGAGTTCTTCCGCCGGTCTGTGGATTAGCGGGGCCAATTTCTAGCATTTCTCACATTTTCTGACAAAGTCTTCGGCTTCCTTCCTCAGAGAAGGCCAGAAATAGCCAGCTCTTAATACCTTGCTGGCCAGAGCTCTAGCCCCCATGTGGTTGCCACAACATCCTTCGTGTATCTCCTTCAGCACCATAGCTCCTTCCGTTTGTGTTAAGCATCGTAAAAGAGGCTGACCAAATCCTCGTTTGAACAATTCTCCCTTAACTAGGCAAAATCGGGCAAACCTGTTCCGCACCTTTACCGCTTCTCTCTTCTCCTCTGGCAAGACCTGCTGTTCAAGGTATTTTTTTATGGCAAAGCGCCAATCGTCCTCCTCGGCAACCGTGCAGATCTGCTCGACCCCGAACTCCCCTTCTGCTTTTAACAAAGTGATCGTTCGTTCATAACAATCTGTGGCCGAACTTGCTACTTTTGCTAAGAAATCCGCGCGGCCGTTTTCTTCTTTGGGAATCTGAGTAACAGTTAATTCTTTCATTTCCTTGGCTAGCACTCTGAACCTTGCTAGATACTTCTGCATGCTTTCCTCTCTTGTCTCAAATTCCCCGCTAATTTATTTACAGACGAGCTGCGAGTCGACCTTGGCGCTTAATCGCTCCGCTCCTAGATCCTTTGCTATCTGAATCCCTCTCAGAAGGGCCTCGTATTCGGCGACATTGTTAGAAAACGCAGGATCTAATCGGACAGCGAATTCAACAGATACGCCCGTTGGGTCTATCAGGACAATTCCAGCCCCGCAGCCCTGGTTGCATACAGACCCGTCAGTGAAAACTATCCACTCCTTCAGCTCATCCAGGGGACCAGCCATTTCTTGCATAAAATCATCTAGAGCTTGAGCTTTAATCGCTGTTCTGGACTCAAACGCAATATCAAACTCACTTAACTCTATAATCCACTTGACCAGCCTCCCTGATGCTTTTGGCTTATCCGTTATATTTTTAATGGTAGATTGGTTCGCACAATAATTGTATGAGAAAGGAAATACGGTCGTAATTTCCTTGCAGTTCCTACTAGGGCTAGCATTGCCCTTTCCACCTCCACATACCTCACTTCTGCCTCATGCAGGACCTTACTTAGTGAGTAAGGTCATGCTGGCCAAATACTCTTTTAGCGATCGGAAGGCTTCCTCACATTCATCATTCCATTGGAACCTGGACCTCTTCCTTAAGGCCTGAAAAAATGGTAAGCTTTTCTCGGCAGACCTGGACATAAACCTGCTCAGAGCATTGATTCGACCTGCCAGACATTGCATCTCCTTCACGTTCCGAGGTGCGCTCATCTCCATGATAGCCTTTACCTTTTCAGGGTTAGCTTCAATACCATTTTCCGTTACCATATAGCCCAAAAATTTTCCAGCCCTGACTCCAAACATGCATTTCTTTGGGTTAAGCCTCATTTTGTACCGTCGTAAAGTGTTGAAGGTTTCCCGTAGATCCTGCACATGTGAAGTTGCTTTTATGCTTTTGACCAACATATCGTCCACATATACCTCCATATTCCGACCGAGCTGATTTTTGAACATTTTGTCCACTAATCGCTGATAGGTAGCGCCTGCATTTTTAAGGCCGAAAGGCATGACCACGTAGCAATACGTTCCCTTTGGAGTTATAAAGCTAACACGCTTCCAGTCCTCTTTAGCCAATCTAATCTGATGGTATCCTTACGAGGCGTCCATCATGCTCAAAAGCTCGCAGCCGGAAGTGGAGTCCACAAGCTGGTCAATTCTTGGCAATGGGTAGTGATCTTTCGGGCAGGCGCGATTCAGGTCTCGGAAATCAATGCACATCCGCCAGTCTTCTGTTTTCGGGACCAGCACTGCATTGGAGAGCCATTCTGGGAATTGTATCTCCTAAATGTGTCCAGCTTTCAGGAGCTTTTCTACTTCTGCCTCTATGATGGCCTCCTTCTCTGGCCCAAAATTTCGTTTCTTCTGTTTAACCGGTTTTATGTCGGAGCGGATATTGAGGTGATGCTCAGCAACTTCAGGGTCTATTCCCACTAAGTCTTGAGGGGACCACGCAAAGATATCTGCAATCTCTCTTAACAAAGCCACCAGGTCTGTCAATACTTCAGGACTAAGCGTCGTGCCCACCCGCAGAGTCCTACTTGCATCGCCTGGAACGACTTCTACTATCATCAACCCCTCCTCCCGTCTTGTTAATTCTATCTGTGACTGCTCCGTCCGAGCCCTTTTGCTCATCCTCTCCTCCTCATTCCGCCGTATGCAATCTACATATGTCTGACGCGCGGCATATTGGTCTCCCCTTACCTCACCGGTTCCATCTTCCGTGGGAAACTTCATTTTCATGTGAAAAACCGAAATGACGGCCTGGAACTGGCTCAAAGAGGGCCGACCCAACATAACATTATACGAGGATGGTGCATCTACCACCAGGAAATGCACCATCCGTGTCACCCTATATGGTTCTTCCCCCAAGGTTACAAGGAGTCTCACCGCTCCCAAAGGTTTTAGAGCACCTCCCGCGAACCCTACCAGGGAGGTGGTTACCTCTTCCAGTTCAACATTCAACTTTAATTTCGTAAAACAGTCTAGAAATAGAATATCTGCAGAAGATCCTGTGTCCACGAAAATTCGACGAACGTTATAATTGGCAATGGTAGCTGTTATCACCAAAGCATCCATGTGTGGAGCGAGAATGCCATCGCTATCCTCCGATCCGAAGCAAATGTTAGGCGTGGCCGCTACTTGTCCCACCTCTCGGGGCGTTCGGATTAGGTCTTTAGCAGACCTAACATAACTGTGTTGGGTTCTTTTAGAGTGCTCATTCAGCTCTCCTCCTGTTATCATTTGGATTTCACCATGAACATCCTGGGCTTGGTCAGGTCTTCTCGATCCAGCTCTTCCTCTGTCCTGAACATCCGCCCGACCATTCTTGCTTTGTGGGAAGCGGTCCACATTGTGATGTCCGGGCCTGGTGTCACTTCTCCTTGTACCAACATATTCTTTTAGATGTCCAGCCTGGACCATTCTCTCCAGCTCGTCCTTCAAATGCGTGCATTCATCTGTGTTATGTCCATATTCATTATGGAAGCGACAAAAGCGATCCGACCTTTCTTTTCTTGGCTTCTGCGAGTAAGTTTTGGGCCACTTGAGCTCTGGGTGACGCTCTATTGCCTGCAAAATTTCGCCCGGAGGTGTCTCCAGGGGGGTATATTTATCAAAACGAGACCTACCCATTGGCAGATCTGGTCTGGGCTTTTTTGTCGCCACCCTGTCATCCATGTCATACCTCTCTCTTCTCCTCTCGCCTTCATCCTTGAGCTTCAGAGCTTCCTCTAAGTGGATGTACTTCTCGGCTCTCTCCAGGAGTTCTCCAAACTTCAATGCTGGTTACCACCAGGGACTGGAAGAACTCTCCCTTCCTCAAACCTTGCGCCAGAGCGTTTACGAGCAGCTCTTCTGATGCCGAGGGCACTTCCAGTTTTGTTGTTGTGAACCTATTGATGTAAGCACGTAGGCTCTCATTCTCTTTCTGCTTTAAACTAAAGAGCTCGAGCGGCATTTTTTGATACTTCCTACAACTCGTGAACTGATGTAGGAAGGCCGAGCTGAATTCATCAAAGTTGCTGATGGATCTCGGCGGTAATTGGCTGAACCAGAGCTGTGCCGATTTGGTAAAGGTCATTGGAAAGACACTGGTCTGCTGGATCCGTCGTCCCGTTGTATTCAAAACCCAAGGATCGATAAGACACTGGGACATCATCGCTTATGACTTCCTCCGTAAACGGGATGCCTCGCCGTGCCGGCGATGCCACTGCACCCACCATTTTTTTTCTAAATTCGCGCACCTCTTTCTGCAGGCTCTGCATCTGCTCAGCGAGGCCAGGATTAACCTGGCTGGCTGTGTCACCATCAGACGTGGCAAGATGCTCTTCTCTGTCTGGCTGGTGGACTCGCTCCGTACGCCGAGCGTGCAGCGGCTCCGTTTCTGCCGCCGGGGCTGTCCGCGTCAGCAGCGTATTAGCCGGTGGCGGTGCCATTTCCGCAAATTTTTTCTCGACCGCCGCCTCCACAGCTTTGCCTATCAATTCTGACAGCTGTGTCAGAAGCGATTCATTGAGAGAGACACCACCATCTACCGTAGGCCCCCTCGGAGGTGGTGATGTGGAACTCGGCGGAGCTGCCATGGCCGATCCCGCTATCTCTGGTATCGATGATGAGCCTGGTGCCTGTTGTGCGTGAGTATGCACGGCGGAACTCGGAGTGCCACCCAATTCCCCTATCAAATTTCGCTTCCAACCGTCAGAAGTCATCCTCACGCCTTAGCTCGATCGATTCCCACAGACGGCGCCAATTGTTTCGACCTGAAATAATTAGCCCCCTGAATGAGGCCTGGGAACCCAAGAGCTTCCGAAACCTATAACACAAACAAAGGTTAGAAAGGACCACCGGTGGTTTTCCGGTGGAAACCTCTCCGATGCTTAAGTTAGTAAGCGATGAGGTGTTTTTCCAGAAAAATAAGAAGGAATGCTTGTGTGAACATACCTCTCACTGCCCCCAAGTTGGGGTATTTATAWCTTATTSCGGTGGGGACCCCAGCCAGAATCTCGGGAACACGTGCCGCAAACCATGGGCCYTTTTATYAAACATATTCGGAACAAGTGGTCCCACTTGTTCCCTCTTGGGTAAGCTGGTGGCCAGGTCTGTTTAGACCCACTCTGGTTCTGATTGTTATCGYTGTCYTCTTTTCTCTTATTCCAGGTCTATCAGGCACATACATGGGTTCTTCCTGGTGGGGGGACCCCCTTTTCTGGGATCTCGGGAACATGGTTCCCGAATTAAGGGCCATTCAGTTAGCGGATTCTGACAAGTGGTCCCTACTTGTCTTTTTAGTRCKAACCTCAAGCAGGTCTGGCCCAGAGTCCATTTTCTCCYAAAGAGCTCTGYCCATTCTTCCTTCACGCCAATTCGTCCCCTCTTATCTGCTACCGATTTCAGGTCTACCTCAATCCAGGCCTGACCAATATGGCCCTATCAATATGGTATAATTTATAAACAAAAATATTATTATTCACAAATAAGTTTTATCTTTCTTTTAACCCCACATAACTTACATTAAGTTGATTTCATTTACTCTTTCAATAAGCTTCATCTCTCTTTTTTATTTAAATTATTATAAATTTAAAAAAATAATTATTTAATAATTCTGAAAAAAATAATTAATAAATCTTAAGAAAAGAATATTATAAAATAATATAAGAAAAATAAGTTTATGTAGTCATTTTAATAATTTTTTTTGTTTCTAACCATTTAATAAATTATAAAATGATAAAAAATGAAAACCAAAATATAAAATGGTATAATATAATATTAAATAAACCTCAAAACTTGAAATCAGAAGATATATAATAATTGTTTATATTTATATAATTATTTAATAAATTTGAAAATAAAAAACTTAAAAATATTATAGTCTAATAATATAAATGTTAAGATTTATAAAGTAATATAAATAAATGTAAACTGATAAATATTTTTAATCATTAATAATTAAATTATGCATTTAATAATAAATAAAAACATATATATATATATATATATATATATATATTATTCACTTCTAAATCATTATTTCAAAAATCTAAAAAGGAAAAGTAAATAAATGTTATGAACTAAAAATAACTACTAAATAAAAAAAAAATGAGATTTTGGGTCACAAAATTAATTGAGATTTTTTTTAAATATTATATAAAATGCTATAATATATTAATAATTAAATCCCAAAATTTGAATTAAAGAAAATTATTAATACTCTATTATTTGAAATTCCTATATTTATTTAATAAATATGAAAAGTGAAAAAATTAATTATATTATTGAATTATAATATAATTTGATAAATATTATAAAGTAATTTTAATTAATATGTCTAATCATGAGTAATTATTTAATATACTGAATAATGAAAACATAATAGAACGAGTTGCTGTAAGTTGTATTTTTAAAACAAGAAATCCGGTTTAAGCTTCCCTCTCCTTAAATTTTATGAAGTATAATAAACGAAATCTTAAAATATTTTTAAACTAGATATAGATATAATAAAATGTGATCAAATTTAAAATATTTATAAGTTTTTATATTTTCTTACATGATTTTATAAATTCCTTCTGCATTATATTATGTCATTATATAATAATTGTGTCTCTAAGTTATATATTTTAAATAATAAATTAGAAGTTTTAATATTTTATGTCACTAATTCTATTAAGTTATCAAATTTATTTTTGTTTTGTAATTTTGATGATTGTTTTAATCTTCAAGTTTATTGAATAAGTATTTATAAAATAATCACAAACTCTATATTTATTTTATATTATTATTATTATTATTATTATTATTATTATTATTATTATTATTATTATTATTATTACCCTGTCTAAAAAACATATTCTAAAATATTCTATAAAAGAGTCGAACTTGGGATTTAATGGTTTGAGTAAAAGACTTTAATTAATTGAGGTAACGCATAATCTACTGAGTTTGCTTATCAAAATATACAACACGTACAAGTTCTCATTGTAATTTTTAACTGCCTAAAGACATGCACTCTTAAATAGATTCTCATGTGTTCAATAGTACAAATAGTATTTATTCTTTAAAGATTTGAAAAAAAAAATGTATTTTCTATGTTTTTCCTTTAATAATAACTTGTAATTTACTAAGTTATATTTTTAAAATGCAACATGAATTTAAAAATAAAATAGAACGTCACTCTGATTTTTTTTATGCTAAAAAGGCTTAAGTTTTTTTGTAGCTTCTAATACAGTGGAAAAACAAAAGGCAACTCACTTATGCTAAATAACTAGAGGTTCTTATTTAGGATTATTTTTATTTCTTGGTACAATGAAAAGAAAATCTTTGAAAAAAAGAAGAAGCAAATATTACATATATACAAGTGGATTTAAACACCAAACTTAAATGTTAGAGGTATACTTTATAAACACTACACTAAAAGGTGTAGTTTGTTTAATTCATGCAATACACAATTCTTATACAAAACACATATAAAAATATAGTTTCCCAACGGAATAAATAGATCGAAAATATTTTACCAATACAAATAAATAAATAACAATCCAAGTTAAAATATAATCCAAGTTAAAAAAGCGATCGATATTATAGCAAAACTTGAATATTCCAAGTTCTGAAAATTGTGAAAGTTAAAAAATTGACAATATAAAAAATGTGAAATTGAGATGAGAGTGGATCAGACTTTATATCTCGTAAATAAACCCTCTCTTCATTATTATTATTATATTATATGTTCATGACATGTCTAAAATATATTCCAACGTGTGTTACAAGATAGTCGAACTCGTAACATATGGTTTAAGTAAATGACAATAATGAAGTGAGCTAGCGCATAGTCTACTTAATTTGAGTTATTATTATTTTATCTTATGTGGGAGACCTCATAAATATATGCGATTCACAGTTAGGTAATTCAACAAAAAGTAACCCATTGTAATCGTCTATAGACAAGTAATCCCTAAAGGATTGTCCAAAGAGTTCAATGGACCAAATATTATTTATTCTCTAAAAATTTATTTTAAATATCTTTTTACTTTTTCCTTTGATAATAATTGTAATTGACTATTTATATTTTAAAAATGTCGCATCAATATTTTAATAGCAAAAAAGAAAAGTTCATACAATTATAAATCGTATAAAATAAATCTGAAAATATAAAACCGGTTAAAATAAATATAAGAATCTATAAATAAATTATAAAGAGTTAACTAAATTTAATATATATATATATATATATATATATATATATATATATATATATATATATATATATATATATATATATATATATATATATATATATATANTATATATATATATATATATATATATATATATATATATATATATATATATATATATATATATATATATATATATATGTGTGTGTGTGTGTGTGTATATATATATGTGTGTGTGTGTGTGTGTATAATCATATAAATAAAATATAAAATCATATAATTAAAGTCTAAATAATTATTTAATAAATATAAAAAAGGAAAATAAACCAAAAAATATTATAAAGTTGAGTTTAAAATTTATAAATAAAGTTAAATAAACTCTAAAAACTTATAATTAAATTAATTATTAATAAGTATTAAATAAATCTTCAAAAGGAAAATAAATAAAATAAATTAACTAACCATATCAAACTAAAGTATGTTGGAAAAAAAAAAAAGAATGGTAAACGGAGGGGAACTGGCGGAGGGGGTCGCCCCTCCAACTTCTTATTTTTCTTCAAAACTAATTTAATTTCTTTATATATCTATGAACTTTTTATAATGTTAGTAAATTTAATTTAATTCATCCTCTAGAGTTCAATTTTTCTCTCTATCTTTTTTCAAAAAAGAAAAAACTTGTAGAGTATAAAACAAAAATCAATGTGATTGAAATATGTGTATGTATTATGTGATATGGTGTAGAGTTGACAATGACTGACACGACATAGTAGATGAAACATGAACACGATATGATAAGAAATACAATTAAAGAAACAAAAAGTATTTAAAAATTTGATAAAATATAATTTATTATAATTAAATTCTAAATAAATATTTGATAAACAAAAAAAAAAGAAAAATAAATAAATGTTATAAAACTATTAAATAAATCAGAAAAATTTGAAGTCTGATAACTAATATAAAAATATATATTTTAATTACAAATATTTATCAAGTAAATTTCAAAATGAAACAAAATTGTGAAGTAATTCTCATTTAATTTCTAAATTGGATAGAATTACTAAAAATTACAATTATATTATAATAAATTATTTAAAAACAACAAATATATCTTAAAAATTAATTAAATGAATCAGAAAAAATCATGAAGTTGGTTAGATATTTTTTTATTTCTAATTAATTATTAATTAATTTTAAAATTAATGAGAGTAGAAAAATAAAAAATATTATAAAATATAATAAATAATATAAGTTTTGAGAATAATTTGAAATCAAATTAAGTTATAATTAAATTTTAAATAATTATTTTGTTTTATTTTGAAAAGAAACTTTAGAAAAGTATAAAATAAATCAGGAGTTATTTACATATTTTAAAATGAAAATAAAATAATAAAGAATCATATTTATAAATATTATTAAATAATTGAAATATTTTGGAATCAGATAAAACATAATTAAAATTAAATTCTAGTTAATTGTGTCTTAAATATAGAAAATAGAATAATATGTGAATACTATAAATAAATCAAAAACTAAAATATAAACGAAAAAAAAAAACACTAAAAAATTTTAGTTGTTCCTCACAATTAATTGAGGGCTTCTGTAGAAAGTTCCATTATGATTATTATATCTAGAATCAACTTAGTGAGTCACTTGAGATGGCCATTAGGTAATCAATTTACCACAAAGTCATTGAGTTAACTAGTGAACCAAATAAATAAATGAAAAATTATATATTGTAGAAGGAAAAACATAATTAGTGTGCATTCGAATACAAATTGAAGAATGAAAATTTAAGATTTGTTATCTTTATATAATATGTAAACATGTATTTGATACTTTATATAAAGAAAGTCTTCGATAAATAAAAGAACCATAATTCTACCATGCTCTTTATGTCTTCTTCTTTTTTGCTTTTCTTTTTTCACGTTATCAACACAAAGCTATAACATATTGAGAGTGATGAACAAATAAGACTCTATAAACCAAAAGAACAAATATACAATCTTCGTATATAAAATATCCTATTGCGCAGGAAATTTGCAGAATCGTTTCCTGGATTCCCAACCGTTGGATCACGCTAAATTTTTAGCGAGTTCAGTACTTGTTGAAGTGATATCTAAATGGTGGAGATTTCGTTCCGAACTTTGAGTCAACATATATTGAATTTCGAACAAAACATATTTTATTTTCGAAATCTCTTATGTAGCATTTTTGAAAACAAGATTACGCACAATATAACCATTGGATTACGATAAAACTAGATATATTAATTAATAAATATCAACTTAATCTGATAATTAATCTTGAACAGAGCTAATTCTATTTTTTGAAACTTTACTGCTTAGATTTTTTCAAAATGGGATTACACACAAACCATTTGATTAATCTGAATTTTGGATATAATATTTGAAACACATAAACGTTCAATATAGATGGTGGGGGACCATGTTTAAAACTCTCTATCATCAGAAGCATGTCGTAGAAAGACTTATTGCAAAAAGAAAATTGAGCAATCCCCTAGGAAAGAATCGTATATTTCCTCCAAGTTAATTCGAATTACCCTATTATTTATTAAATTCAAATAATAAATATTTTTTTATATTGGTATGTGGCATGATGTGTATTACTCCAAAATTTAAATTCTTATACAAAGCATGAATATATGTTACATATGATTAAATTGAGAATATAAAATTATATGTGCATGCCAGTTATATACTATCTTGGGAAATATGGAACTTTGCAATGTTTAACGATATTCATAGATATTCTTATTACTTATGCTCTTAGATGATTTCTTACTTAGTAATTGTAAATTAAGTTACGTACACAATTAGATGATACAACTAGATGAGTGATTGATCATGATTTTGCCAACATGTTTAGTTAAGCATGATTTTTGATGAATTGATAGTTTCATGTATGTTGGTAGTTCTCTTAAAGCTTAACTGTTGTATTCTACTTTCTACACACA
>BMAC01000161.1:487537-527962 GCA_014905375.1 Phtheirospermum japonicum
CAGTCGATCGACAGCAGTCGATCGGCCAAGTAGGCAGTCGATCGACTGCATTGTCCAAAATGCAAAAGTCGCTGGAATACAGTCGATTTTTGGGGTTCAGTCGATCGACCATATAGTCAGTCGATCGACTGAACATCCAGTCGGCCGACTGGATTCCAGCGCCCGGCTCGATTTCTCGTTCTTTTCGCGTCCGCCGGTTTATCGAACCTCGTTCGTTGCGCTTCCTTGCTTTGTCCGTCCATTCCCGAGTCGAGTATCAACGATCCCAAACGAGCGTGGGCCCCGCTTGGACGTCCTACGGCCAAGAAAAATGGAAAAGTGAAAAACTACGAAAATTACTAATAAAACGTACAAAAACTAAGAAAATCTAGAAATACGAAAAACGGCCAACTCGACTCCTAAAGCAACAAAAAGCAAGCGAAAAACACGCAACGTGAAACAAAAACGGTACAGAAAATATGTACAAAAAGATGCAAATCAACCACCCCACACTTAGAACGGTTGCTTGTCCTCAAGCAAAACTAACGTATATTTACAAAACTACCCCCGACCAACCCTAGGCTAATGCACAAAAATAATTCGAGACATCGTATGCTACGTTGTTTGTTAGCTTTGGCTAAAAGGACGACAATGTGATTTGCTAAGGAAATTTAGATCGACTTCCGAAACCTAAAAGGACTTAAACAATCCAACAAGTCGGTCTCCCCGTCCTTGCCCCGGCTAAGGTCTATCCACGCTCGAACCGTTAATCGACTCCCGACTAGCCAAGATCATCAACACCTCTCTTTACAAAAGTATACTAAAAATCGAAACAAATGGAAAAAACGTGCTACACAATAACTTCAAGGATTTATAACGTATCCTTGTTTATTCATCTCTTTTCGTATTTTTCTTTTAGCTATTAAAATTTAACTATTTGAAATTAGGAAAATGGAGGGAAAATTAAAGTCAACTTATTTGAATAAGTCAACAAAGTACTTAACATTAATTAAGGGTTTAAAAAGGAAGATCTTAATAAACTTTTACAAACTTAGAAATTAATTACAACTAGATAACTTAAAAGCATAAGTTCATAAGCTAGAAAGCTAGAAAATGAAGATAGGGATTMTAAATGATCAAAACAACCACAAAGCAAGAATCAAACTTCAATACAAGATCAAGATAAAATAACATGGAAATGAKWCTATATTAAAGGAAAGAGTTTACTAAATGTACTTGATTACACAAAAGCTTGAATGAGAAAAGCTTGAAAGCTGAATGATTCTTCAAAAAGGGAACTTAAAACAAAGCTTGAACATTAAACAACTAAGATCTAAGCTTGATTGATCTATAACTAATTACTAGGACTTATAGAAATTAAAATAAATAAAAATATGAAAGGGAGATTTTTTTTCTGGTTTTGGAGAGCTTCCTTGGGGAAGAAAGCTGCAGGAGCAAGTTGTATTGTTGAAATGACGTCTGATTACTTAATACTTCCAAAATTCTGCTTTTCAGTCGATCGACTGAAAAAGCAGTCGATCGACTGGCAGTCGATCGATCATGTCGGCAGTCGATCGACTGCGTTGTCAAAACGGCCTGAAGCCCTGGAATTCGGTCGATCTTCGGAGGACCTAGTCGATTGACAGCAGTCGATCGGCCAAGTAGGCAGTCGATCGACTGCATTGTCCAAAATGCAAAAAGTCGCTGGAATACAGTCGATTTTTGGGGTTCAGTCGATCGGCCATATAGTCAGTCGATCGACTGTACATCCAGTCGGCCGACTGGATTCCAGCGCCCGGCTCGATTTCTCGTTCTTTTTGCGTCCGCCGGTTTATCGAACCTCATTCGTTGCGCTTCCTTGCTTTGTTCGTCCATTCCCGAGTCGAGTATCAACAATCCCAAATGAGCGTGGGCCCCGCTTGGACGTCCTACGGCCAAGAAAAATGGAAAAGTGAAAAACTACGAAAATTACTAATTAAACGTACAAAAACTAAGAAAATCTAGAAATACGAAAAACGGCCAACTCGACTCCTAAAACAACAAAAAGCAAGCGAAAAACACGCAACGTGAAACAAAAACAGTAGCAAAAATATGTACAAAAAGATGCAAATCAGCAGAAATTAAGTAGATTTAGTTAGTCATCCTACAATAACCCAAATAACATCAAGACTTTGATAGTCTTTTGAAAATTGTGTCAGAAATCCATTAAGTAGATTTAGTTAGTCGTCCTACAATAACCCAAATAACATCAAGACTTTGACAGTCTTTTGAAAATCGTGTCAGAAATCCATAATGATATTTTTCCCATTTCTATTTCAGTATAAACAAAGGTTGTAAAGTCCATAATAGTCGTTGATGCTCCGCTTTAACTTGTTGGCACATTAAGCATTGTTCCAAGTAATGAGCTATATCTCTTTTCATACCTAGCCATCAGTAATGCATCTTCAAGTATTTATACATCTTAGTAGATCTTGTATGTACAAAATAAGGCATTGAATGAGATTCTGCCATAAGGTCTTCACCTAGGCTCCCCTCATATGATACACATAATCGACTCTTGAATTGAAGAACATCATTCCTAGATAGTTAGAAATCCGGTGATATCCCTAATCTGACGTCTTTCTTCACTTTAGATAAATACCCATCAATGTGTTGTTCTTGTTTGATTTTATCAATTAATGTAGGTCGAAGAGTTAAAGCTGCTTAGTTTTGCTTCCAGTAATCTTTTTATACAATTTAAATATTCAACCTATGTAAGTTTAGAAACTGTAGTTTATGGATTAAAGCCATATTATATTTTTTTGTGTTGCCTTCCCACTCAATGCATCTGCTACCACACTTGACTTTCAAGGTGATCTTTGTTGATGCAATCATAATATTTTGCGAGCTTTAACCATATTTATTTCCTCATATTAAGATCCTTTTTCCCTGACGAAATATTTGAAGCTTTCATAATCAATGTAAATCTCACAACATTCTCCACATAGAAAATGTCTCTAACTCTTAAGCCCAAAAACCACTGCTGCAAGTTTCATATTGTTGTAAATTGGATTAATTCTAATTTAATGGTACAGCATAAATTCGTATTAACGAATAGTATAAGCTTAATCTAAGTGTCGTGTAGATAATTATAGCTTTTTGAATTTCTCAAATCCATTTATTGGTGAGTAAGAAATGGTGGTTGGAAGTTGAATGGGTGCTTTTATGCTTTAATGTTTATCCCACATTGAATAATATTCAATGTGGAAGGGAGTTTAAAAGTGTTTAACTTTTAATGAGTGGACATCTAGTGGGCCATCGGGTATTGTGGGCTTTGTGTAAACGAAGCTCACGTGGGATCTTGGACTTGGGTTCGCCAGTCCGCCTTCGGCGAAGCCGATGGCGGAGCCGAGCGGATCCAAGCCCGAGCCCGGTCCCAGTCCTGGGCTCTGGACTTGGGCAATTGGTCCGATTGAGATGGTCCGTCAGGGGTCCTGGTTCGGGTTCAACCCTGGCTAACCTTTTAGCCACATGTAGTTTTGACCCCTGAATTATTTTGTAAATCTTGACCGTTCAGGTCAAACGTCATGCTATTTATTCTTGCATGGATGTTACTTTGACCAATCACCTGGCTGCATTTGAATTTACACGCTGAACCTGTCCAGGTTCATGCTGTCAGGTGCCAGACGTTTTTGAATGTCTTAATGACATTAATTCAGGCTGTAACCTTCCCTGATTGATCCCCTATAAAAGGGTGAGGCTCCTGCATTCCCAACTTCACTTTCCATACGCAAGAAATCACCTGAGAAAAGCAGAGAACTCCCAGCATACAGCATTCTCATATTTTTTATTTCTGACTTTTGTTTTACGTAGCTCAGTTCATTTTCTTTCTGTTCGTCGGAGCCCTAATTTTTACGGTGCTGCAATATCAGGGACGAAATCGTTTTATCTTTGGGAATGATTTGCCAAAAACCGAAGGGCACTACCGGGGCAAAATTGTTTTGCGGAAAGAGACCTTTTCAACTCGACTTATTATTTTCTTTGTTTTACTTTCCAGTTTTAGTGATTATTACAAATTCCCCGTTTGTGCTCGAATTATTGTAACTATTCCAACAATCGCAAAATGATTTTTGTATTTGTAATTTTTAATTTATGTAATTTGTAATCACTATTGGGAAGATGTCAACCTCCATCACTCTGGAAACCTCGACTATTCTGGCCATCACTTCCACCGTTTCGACGACGACCACTGCCCCTGCAGTCACGATCACTTCAACAATTGGCATGTCTTTGCCAATCATGAACACTACTCAAGCTGAGTTAATTATCAACCCAGGAACCCTTGGCTTCTTACTCGAGACACTGACAAAGCGCATGGCCCAGTCGAACTCATCCACAGCTTCGGCTGTTGGAACGATCTCTTTTAGGATAGGGACTTCGGTCCAAAATATGTCAGCTCCGGTTGTGACCCATCCCATTGGGATGACGGGAACTTCGGTTCCAAGTTTGTTTGCAACTGCTCCCCAAACAGATTCAACTGTTTTGAATACCCATTCAATGGGTTCGATGGGGACTTTTGTACCAACGATGAACGCGCCGATGCACTCCTCTCGGATCATGCCCGCGGCGGAGATGCCTCTAAAATTCAATGGGGAAGGCTTCAAGGTGGCAACGAAAGATGCTATTCTACCTCATGATGCTTGGCTTCTCTAACTTCGTGAAAGAAGACGAACCACCTATTCCGGACAAGGATGAGACTAGTTTCCATGTTCATGCTGCCTATGATAATTGGCACAATGGGGACTATCTGTGTAAAGGTTTTCGTTTAAGTAGCCTAGAAGATAGCTTGAGTAATGTGTACTCGGATGTAAAGACCTCCAAGAAAATCTGGGAGGCACTTGAGAAGAAATACAGTTCCGACGAGGCTAGAACTAGGAAATTTGTAGTCACGAACTTCATGGACTACAAGATGGTTGACTCTCGCCCGGTTATGGAACAAGTTCAAAAGTTCCAAATGCTGGTGAATGATGTCCACGCCGAGGGGATGATTCTTCCAGATGCTTTCACGGCTGCTTCCATGATTGATAAACTTCCACCGAGCTAGAAAGACTTTAAGACATACCTCAAGCATAAACGAAAGGCGATGTCACTTGAAGATGTTATCCGGAAGGTACGAATTAAGTCGGAAGTTCGAGTTCAATACAAGAATTCGAAAAGTTCGGATGAACCTCGAGTGAACTTTCTTGAACGAGGAGACAACTCGAAGAAGAGGCCGCGTCCCGGCAACTCGAAGCCTAAAGCTCCCTCTTCTAAGAAGTTCGAAGGCAATTGTTATAATTATGATTATCCTGGACACATGTCTAAGAACTGTCGCAAGCCTAAGCAGAAGAAGGCCAAGCCGAGTGCCCAACTAGCCGAGAGGGAGCTAACTAGTGATGACCTCGTTGCGGGTATCACTGAAGAAGCTAACATGATCGAGAACTGAGGTCAATGGTTCATCGACACTGCTGCAACCGCCCATGTGTGTGCTGATCGGAGCTTGTTCTCCAAATACCTTCCTTGTGAGGGAAGGAAGTTGAACATGGGAAATCAAGCTTTTTCGGAAGTTGCTGGTACTGGTACGATTGTCCTCAAAATGACTTCCGGCAAGGAGATCACTCTGAATGAGGTGCTGCACGTTACGGACATCAGGAAGAACTTAGTCTCTGGTTCAATACTAGTTAGTCGTGGCTTTAGACTTGTATTTGAGGCTAATAATTTTGTATTGTCTAAGTTTGGGACACCACTAGGTAAGGGTTACCTTACAGATGATTTGTTCAAACTAAGTGTAATGGCTATACGCCCAAAACAAGTCATTAATAAAATTGCTTCTGATTCCTCTTACTTGACTGAGTGCTCTAGCTTATGGTATTGTATATTAGGCCACGTTAATCTAAGTGCAATAAAACGTTTATCAAATCTCAATTTACTTAAGGTAAATGAATTTGTTAATAAAAGTAAGTGTGAAATCTGTGTAGAAGCAAAAATGACTAAGTTGCCGTTCAAATCGGTAGAAAGGATCACGACACCTTTAGAATTAATTCACACGGATTTATGTGATTTAAAGTTTGTGCAAACTAGAGGTGGTAAAAAGTATTTTATTACTTTTATTGACGATTGCACAAGATACTGTTACCTTTATCTTTTGAGAGGTAAAGATGAGGCTATTGAAGATTTCAAGAACTTCAAAAATGAAGCCGAAAATCAACTTAACTGCTCCGTACTACAGCTCAATCAAACTACAGCTCCGTACTCACCTCAATCAAACGGAGTTGCAGAACGCAAGAATCGTACTTTGAAAGAGATGATGAATGCGTTGTTATTTAGTTCTGGGTTACCTCAGAACATGTGGGGGGAAGCTATTTTAACAGCTAACTATATCCTCAATAAGATTCCACTTAAAGGAAGGGACAAAACTCCCTATGAGTTTTGTAAAGGAAGGAAACCTTCTTACAAATACCTCAAAGTGTGGGGGTGTTTAGCGAAGGTAGAAGTGCCTCTGCTGAAACAAGTGACAATCGGACCTAAAATGGTTGATTGTATTTTTATTGGTTATGCACTGAACAGTAGCGCCTATGAATTTATAATTCATAGGTCAGATGTTCCGGACATGAATGTCGGAACTACCATTGAGTCAAGGAATGCGATATTCTTTGAAGATATCTATCCTTGTAAGGATAAAGTTGCATCCAGTCCCAACACTGGTAATGTTGAAGGAACTGCAAGTCAAGAACTTGTGGGGGTTGAACCTAAGTCTCGTAAATGACCTGGTTCAGAACTTGAAGCTCCAACTCCCAGGAGGAGTACTCGAGCTAAAGTTGCGAAGGACTTCGGTCCCGATTATGTGGTTTTCATGTTGGATGAAGAACCAAACTCTTTGAAAGAAGCTTTCTCTCGGACTGATAGTTCATTTTGGAAGGAAGCTGTACAGAGCGAGATCGATTCGATCATGCAGAACCATACATGGATTCTTACTGATTTACCTGAAGGTTGTAAACCTGTAGGAAGTAAATAGATTTTGAAATGAAAGTTCAGAGCCGATGGATCAATCGATATGTATAAAGCTCGTTTGGTTGTGAAAGGATTTCTCCAAAAGTAAGGTTATGATTTCTTTGATACATACTCTCCTGTGACTAGAATTACCTCTATCCGGGTGCATCTAGCGATTGCTGCTTTGCACAATCTAGAGATTCACCAAATAGATGTAAAAACTGCCTTTCTAAATGGCGATTTAGAATATGAAATTTACATGGAACAACCCGAAGGTTTTGTTAAACCTGGACAAGAAAGAAAGGTCTGCAAACTGGTTAAGTCATTATATGGCTTGAAACAAGCACCTTTACAATGGCACTTGAAATTTGACGAAGTGATGATGTCAAATGGTTTCAAGATAAACGAGTGTGACAAGTGCGTCTACATTAAGAATACTAATYACAAATTTGTTATAGTATGCCTTTATGTAGATGATATGTTAATCATGGGCAGCAACCTACAAGTGATTAACGAGACGAAACTCATGCTTAAAAGAAATTTTGACATGAAGGATCTGGGAGTTGCTGACACTATTCTTGGCATAAGAATCATAAGAACTCCAGATAGAATTGTATTGTCACAATCTCATTACATTGAGAAAGTGATCAAGAAATTCAATACTCACGATAGTGTTCCAGCAAAGACACCTATGGAGATCGACGTTCACTTAATTAAGAACAGAGGCGATCCCATTGCTCAGAAGGACTATGCTAGGATCATTGGATGTTTAATGTACATCTCCAACTATACAAGACCTGATCTAGCTTGCTCGGTAAACAAACTGAGTCGATATACAAGTAACCCAAGTGGAGAACATTGGAAAGCACTTGTTAGAGTTTTGAGATACTTAAAGTATATTCTAAACTTTGGACTACATTATGGTAGATTCCCCAGGGTACTTGAAGGTTACTGTGATGCAAACTGGATATCCGACACTAAGAACTCTTTGTCTACAAGTGGATATGTGTTTGTAATAGGGGGAGGAGCTGTTTCTTGGAGATCCACTAAACAGACATGTGTAGCCCGATCCACCATGGAATCTGAGTTCATCGCTTTGGACAAAGCGGGTGAAGAAGAAGAATGGCTTCGTAACTTTRTAGAAGATATTCCATGTTGGGAGAAACCCGTGCCGCCGGTCATGCTTTACTGCGATAGTCAAGCTGCTATTGGAAGGGCAAGAAGTGGTTTGTATAATGGCAAGTCTCGTCATATTCGTCGGAGACATAACAGTGTAAGACAACTGCTATCGAGTGGTATTATCTCAGTTGACTACGTAAGGTCGATAGATAATATAGCGGATCCATTCACTAAGAACATAGCTCGAGATCAGATATACAAGTTGCTTGAAGGAATGGGAGTGAAATCCACATCTTAAAGATGATTGTAGTGGAAACCCAACCATGATGAGTGGAGATCCCACAAACTTGGTTCGATGGGAAAACTAAACTGCAAAAGTCTGGGTAAGTAAAACTCTACGACCCTATTCCTTAACGCAAAAGTAGAGTTTATAATCTGTCACGTGGTGAGGTTAAATCTCTGGTTTTTAATGATTCTTGTACAGGTCTTTGACTTGAGTATGACAGAATGCTGATTTGAAGAATCACCTATGTAAGCGAGAAGTGAGGGCCGCTTCTACTGAAGCTTATGAATCCAAAGAAGTTGTCTATGGCCAGACACGGACACAAACGTGAGAACGGAAGAATTTTGAGACCTTAGTGGGTTGGTACTATTGTCTGGTATACACAGAGGGGAATAGTTCGAGAATTATGTTCACTAATCCACCGGTATGCTCGATAGTATTAACTAAGGAGGGTTCAAGGCCACAAGCCACCTATCCCTATTCTCTATTGTCTCTTAGGGACTGAGCTATGTATTTGCATTCATGCATTTCGTTTTTGGAGTTTCTCACTCATGTGAGGGATTGTTGTAAATTGTATTAATTCTAATTTGATGGTACAGCGTAAATTCATATTAACGAATAGTATAAGCTTAATCTACGTGTCGTGTAGATAATTATAGCTTTTTGAATTTCTCAAATCCATTTATTGGTGAGTGAGAAATGGTGTTTGGAAGTTGAATGGGTGCTTTTATGCTTTAATGTTTATCCCACATTGAATAATATTCAATGTGGAAGGGAGTTTAAAAGTGTTTAACTTTTAATGAGTGGACATCTAGTGGGCCAGCAGGTATTGTGGGCTTTGTGTAAATGAAGCTCACACGGGCTCTTGGACTTGGGTTCGCCAGTCCGCCTTCGGCGAAGTCGATGGCGGAGCCGAGCGGATCCGAGCCCGAGCCTGGTCCCGGACCCGGTCCTCGGACCTCGGACCTGGGTCCTGGGTCCTAGGCTCTGGGCCTGGGACTTGGGACTTGGGTCTTGGGCAATTGGTCCGATTTGGATGGTCCGATTGAGATGGTCCGTCAGGGGTCCTAGTTCGGGTTCAACCCTGGATAACCTTTTAGCCATATGTAGTTTTGACCCCTGAATTATTTTGTAACTCCTGACCGTTCAGGTCAAACGTCATACTATTTATTCTTACATGGACGTTACTTTGACCAATCACCTGGCTGCGTTTGAATTTACACGCTGAACCTGTCCAGGTTCATGCTGTCAGGTGCCAGACGTTTTTGAATGTCTTAATGACATTAATTCAGGCTGTAACCTTCCCTGATTGATCCCTTATAAAAGGGTGAGGCTCCTGCATCCCCAACTTCACTTTCCATACGCAAGAAATCACCTGAGAAAAGCAGAGAACTCCCAGCATATAGCATTCTCATGTTTTTTATTTCTGACTTTTGTTTTACGTAGCTCAGTTCATTTTCTTTCAGTTCGTCGGAGCCCTGATTTTTACGGTGCTGTAATATCAGGGATGAAGTCATTTTATCTTTGGGAATGATTTTCCAAAAACCGAAGGGCACTACCGGGGCAAAATCATTTTGCGGAAAGAGACCTTCTCGACTCGACTTATTATTTTCTTTGTTTTATTTTCCACTTTTAGTGATTATTACAAACTCCCTATTTGTGCTCGAATTATTGTAACTATTCCAACACATATTATGTATGGGGGAAATCTTCTCAAACTATTCTAACTATCTTGGTGCATATGCGATCCCTTACTATTATGAATTAGCATGTAACCTTAAAAAGTTCTTTAAAGCTTCACTTTAGAATACAAAACCTCAAGTACCTGATGGATTTTTTGAAAAAGATGCCAAAGTTAATCTCTTTTTCAATTATTGAAAGCTCTCATAGGATCATTCTACATAAATGTTGCACTCTTATAGTTAGTTGCGTTAATACTAAAGTGGTTATAGAAAATATGGTTTCACCTTGAACTTGGTCAAATAACTGGTCAATTCTAGGTTAAAAAAGTAATTATTTTTGAAACTAACTCTGTTGATCTCTATAGTCTATGCACATCCTAAACGTGTTATTTCTTTTATAAAATACTAATATTAATGCACACCATGATCAAAACTAGGCTTTCCAGAAACTCTTGCACTTGGATCTTCAAATCCTTGAACTCAAGTAGTGTCAATGGTGGTTCTAATATCGGCATTGTTCATGGTTGTAAGCGGTCACATACTCCATCTCACGATTTGGCGATAGCCATATGAAAATATCTTGGTTCTCCTCAACATCACCTTGAGTGATGGTAAAACATTTTATCGATGCTCTTTCTCGTGGATTTGATTTTATTTAATTTAGCACATAAGAGCTATAAGTTTTGGCCACATGATAATCATTCTTTAGTTCCCCAAAGCTATGTTGTGATGTATTGTTAGGGCTTGAGGATATTAGTGTTGGTGCTTTACCATGATCGGTATTTAAGCATTTGCTTCGATCTCCTTGCTTTTGATCTTATCATTGTTGAGATTTGTAAGTCTTGGGATTTGAAAATGAAAGGGCCTTCTAACTTCATCTTCAACCCAATGTTATTTTTGTTCTTGTGTGAATTTGTATTGCACCTCCTACGCATGCTTGATTTATACCTATAATTGTTTAGCAGCCAAATCTTCTCAACAACTTCCAAATATAGTTTGCAATGGTCATACTTCATCGCCTTAATTATATAAGCTCATTCACCTTCATTACACTTACAGGACGGTGAAGTATTTGTTCTTAAATATCTCTTTAAATATCTCTCAAGTCAGGGTTGTTGCATTCCCGATGCTCTTCCTTGTATCCCAACAATGTCTTCTACTACAATATAACATAAAACAAATTGCACAATACTTTTTCTTCTTCAGAGATTTTAATACATGAACATATTCTTTAAGGTCCTTAGTCAATCTTTTGTACCTATGGGACATATTATATCCTCAAATATGGATGAGTCTAGTTTCTTATATCTCTCACCAATAATTTAGTTTTCGCACTTTGGGGCACGGTTGATTCATTTCAACTCTAGGTTGGCCGCATGCATCCCCACGCTGGATGAGTTGTTGAATCTAAAGCCATTGTCTTTCCACAAGCTAGGTACAACAATTGATGATAAAATTTTGCTCATCACATGGATTTGATGCTGCTTCATCTTCCTTTCTATATTCTCTCACTTCACTTATTTAATAGAATCCCAAGTGTACATGGCCAATATTGTTTATGAGATATATAATACATCACAAAATCTAATTGAAACTACTTAGTGGGATTGTTGGGCTCCATAAGTTTTGAGCCCATGTACACAGAAAGTCTATAAGACTCAAACTGGGTTAGGATACAACTCTGTCATGCCCAATCCTCACACATATATATTGTATGAATTTTGAAACTCATAAAAATATGTTTAGCTATGCCCAATCACTGCCACATAATCATCATCTTACAAGTTCAAGTATAACTATGTTCTTGCACTGTAGTTGTATATGAATTTCTTCTTACCTTAGCTCCAAAAATTATTCTATCACGAGTATGATTAACTTTTACTATTTCTTTTAACTAAGTCTAAACTTGATAAAGTATAGGTTATAACTTATTCTATCAAAATAACATACAAGATCATAACTGTACTCACGATTTTGTTAATATTTTGTGTACATATCAACTTAACTTAAAGCCAATTAAAAAAATCATCTATAATTTAAAAAATTATAAATTCCTGGGCTTCGTACATTGAAATCCTATAATTACATCTCTAAAACGTAACACATTCCTTTTTATCTACATGTTAGAAGAGTTTTTGTGGTGTTGAAATATATCAACGGGTTCATGTCTTGGTATTATCGGAATTCAATTCAACTGAGAGAATCAATGTGTCAAGATTTAAAAAAGTAAAAGGAAAATGAAAACTACACTAGAAATTGAAATAAAAAGTTGGTTGGATGCCTCGTCGTATGCCTCAATATGGAAATGCAAAGCAATAATGGAAATAAGCAAGAAAATGCAATGTTTCACCAAGTACAAGCATGCAAGCACAAGGTACAACTATACATAAAAACTCAAATAATGCAAATTACCAAAAATCGAAGGCATGAATAGAAAGAGAAATTAAAATAGACATCAAAGTTCAAAACTTTATGAAAATTAACAAGAAACAAAGCATAGATCTAGGATTAAGCATGAAACAAAGCATAAAAATTAAATTCAATATAAAGCACATGAAGAACTCAAAGTCAAGACGACCCAAGACCCGATCTATGATTTAGACGTGTCACTCATCTAGATTCCATAGCCAAATCTTAAGTACTAACATGAATTCAAGGTGCTAAGACAAAAATCATAAAAATGAAGAAAATGCATGAAACATATGAAATTACGTGAAATTAAACGATCTAGGCTTCGATCTATGATCTAGATGTGTCACTCAACTAGATTCCATAGATGATTCAAAAGATCAAGCACAAATTCTAATACCTAGGGCAAAAGGCATAAAACAAATGAAGAACAAAGCATGAAATTGAAAGAAAGCTTACTAGAATTAAAGAGAGAATCCAAAATCTTGATTGAAATTGGAAGGAATTAAAAATCCAAGGGAGTACTTGAATCCTTCTTGAGCTTACAAAGCCAAGGTTAAAGGCTTGAAAATTTAGTGTAAGAGATAGAGAGAATAAATCTCAAACCCAAGTTTGGGTTGGGAGGAGGTGTTTTTACAAAATGAGAGTAAGTTTAATTGGGTTATAATGGGCTAAATTAGTCAAAAAGGCTTGAAATTCCCGAGTTTGACCAAAATTGACCCGTGTTGACCTTACTAGTCACTTGGCTAGCCTTTTGGCACATTTTGGCTCAATTTGGATCGACTATGGCTCGATGTGGCTTGGCCATGGCCGAGCCTGGGCGCAACTAGGTGCGCATGGGCGAGGTGGGATGGCAGGGCTGGGTGCTGGCACCGGGCATGGGATTAGGCAACGCTGGGCGAGCATTTAGGCATGGAGACGGGCGTGGCTAGGCGAGCTGGGCAATGGAATCTTTCGGCAGGACATGCGCGCACTGCTCGGCAGGCACCGGGCGGCTTCGGCAGGACATACGCGTGCTGCTCGGAAGGCGTCGGGCGGCTTCGACAGAACATGCGCGCGCTGCTCGGCATGCGTGCGCTGGGCGCATGATTAGGCGCTGAAATGCTGCCTAAGGTGTTGTCTAGGGTGCCGGCGTGAAAATAGGCAAGCCTAGGCAAGGCTAGCCCACCATTCCAGAATATTTGCCCATTTTGGAGCATCTTGACACCAATTTGGGCATGCAAATAGGCTAGGCTAGGCTAGGCTTGAGTTTCGGCCTCCATGCCTTAACTTGATTTCAAAGCCTTAAGAAACCTATTAAATGAGGATTTTAAATATCAAAACCCAAGAATTACACCAAACCTCTAATTAATTCAAGTCATTAAACCCAATTAAATAAAAAATCAACAAGGAACATGAAAAACAAAAAAACAAGAAAAACAACCTAATAACTTAATAAAACTTGACTCAAAACTACTAAAATCAACATAAAACCCTAATTAAAAATATGATAAAAACACCACAATTACATGAATAACAACCACCCACACTTATCGGTTTGTTCGTCCTCGAACAAAGAAAAGAATCGAGAGTGTACATGCAATGAACATTATGTAAAAAGAAAAACCCTTGTTCGTATCCTTATTAATATGATGGGATTATCAACATAGACTCGATATCGTCAAGCGTTGCTCGTATTACTCTTTCTCAAATGCAAGCCAAATCGATGGCTTCTCTTAAAGGGAACTTTGAGGGTGTTCGCTCAAGTGTTTAGTATATAAGACGTGTATACTGAATCAAACTTTTTCGCTATAAAATAAAAGGCTCGTCCGCAAGAGAATGGAGCTATTGTAGGCGATAAGCTGACTCGGGTCGAATCACGAGAAATTGCAATCGGCGTCGATAAATGTTTGTTCAACATTTTTATATTTAAACACATGATCCATTTTCGGAAAGGATTTCTACAACTACGAATTCAAAAAAACAAGCATTCAATTATTAAAAACCTAATTGAACATTTAACCTAATTGAAAGCATAAGAGACTAAGTGAGAAAACATCATGATTGAAAACTAGCAAATTGAACGTACTAGAATTTAAACTAAAACAAGTCAAAGTAACATACAAACTAAAAAAACTAAATCAAAAGCAAATTACAAATGCAGAATACTTATTGTTCATCTAAGTTACGCAGCAATCAATCAAACTTCAGCGACGAGCGTTGAACATAAACGACGATAATTTTAGAAATGAGTCTTCAACGTGATCTTCGAATGAAATCTCAATTCAAATGTGAAATGGGAAGGGGCTTGAGTTTCTGGACGTATATCAACCTAACCCTCGGATTTCTGATGATTTAAATGAATAAACCACCGGTATTTATAGATTTCTCCAACAAAAACTGCTCAACCGCAGGTGCATCGATCAACGCGTGCCGAGCGTCGACGGCGATGCGAGCCAGGCTGCTCGCGTCGACCAGGCAGTGCGTTGATCGACGGAACTAGGATCAACGCTACTGAAGCTGAGCGTCGACTTAGTGTCAATCGACGAAACTAGGATCGACGCTACTGAAGCTGAGCGTCGACCTAGCATTGATCGACGCGGGCATCTCCCAGCGTCAATGTGAGCAGGTATAGGCGGCAGGACTCGGACACTGGGTAACCCAGTGTCTGACTGGTGTCCAGTGTGATCATAGCACTTTGCTCGTCTAATCTTCGTCGTCTCAAAGCTGAAAGAGAAAATTAAATATAATGAGACTATTACTTATAAAATAAAGAAGAAAAACATAAAATGAAATAAGAACGAGAAATACTAAAAAGAAAAGAAACGAGAACAATAGAAACCTAAAACCCGACAAAACACACAAAATGCTAAGTAAGAACACACGAAAATCACATACAAATATATACAAATCAACTCCCCCACACTTAGATTTTTTCTTGTCCTCAAGCAAAATCTAATCTATACGTAGACAAGGAAAAGCTAATTATCCGATGACTTAATTACTAATGCATCCATATGATTCAAGAAGTTAATGCATTAGATTGACTAAAAACTCAACTAAAAGGATAACACGATAACGTTTAGATAAGAGATTTAGACTAACTTTCGAACACCTAAAAGTAACGAGTTGAATTCCATGTACGTCACCTATCCATGCCTCGACTAAAGTCTAGCCCTACTCAAATCGCCAAGTCGTCACCCGACTAGCCCAGTTATCAATACACCTCTTTCACAATATAATCTAAGACTTAAAAATCAAAAATAAGAACTCAACTTGTACAAGGTTTTCTCTTCTTGTACTTATTCTTTCTTTTTTTTTATATATATATATTTTTTAAGAGTACCCATCAAGATGAGGTACAACAAAATGAACATAATTTACATCAATTAACAGCAAGAGTTCATTAACTCCATTCTTCCGTTGCTAGGCGCAACTGATGACATCTTTTCAAATTCAACACATGGAGTATTAACGTCTCCAAAAAAAAATTACATAAAGTCCTATAGAGGTTAACTGAAAATGGGGTTAGTAAAGAGTATTCGACTCTTTGGATCGAAACAAAAATAAAATAGAAGACAAGACACTTCATAGATTAGTTACACTTCATTCCCCACAATTACACTATTACTCGAGCGAAAGTCTAAATATCCTAACCAAAGCATCTAACCACGTCAGTTTGTCAACGTTCCAATCAGTATCAATACACACAACTCAAATCAACCACAAGCAAGCATACAAAAATTTACTAACCAACCCAAGGACAAACCCCCACCCCCCCACTACTGATCATGACAAAATGAGAGAATATTCCATTGTTCCTCCTCGGGAATGCATCGTCGAATAAGTCCATCCTTCCTGAACCGAAAAAGGAATGGGTCATCCCAAAAAATAATCCCTGCACTTAGAAAGAAATCTCTTCCTTTCTTGGAAGGATAAATTGGCACTTACGTGACCACAAGCAAGAAAGTTAACAATATCGGCAAACCATGGAGTGTTATATGAAGAAATAACATATGTCAACTCATACGGAAAGACATCATTCAAACAACCAAACTCACTCACTCCCTCTCTATCAAGTCGGGATAAATGGTCCGCAACCACATTTTCACAACCTTTTTGATCCCTTATTTCAACATTAAATTCTTGTAACAAAAGTATCCACCGTATCAAAAGCGGCTTACTTTGGGTTTTATTAAAAATATAGCGAAGAGCTGCATGATCACTATGGACGAACACTTTCGAACCAATAATATAGGCACGAAATTCTTCAAGAGAAAATACCACAGCCAAAAGTTCTTTTTCGGTGGTTGTATAGTTCCTTTGAGCCTCGTTTAACATAAGACTAGAGTAATAAATGACTCGAAGGAGACTATCCACACGTTGACCCAACACGGCCCCCACGGCGTCATTCAACGCATCACACATAATTTTAAAGGGAAGGGATCAGTTTGGGGCAACGACCACCGGGGCCGTGGTTAACTTTTTCTTAAGCAAATTGAAAGCATTCAAGCATGATTCATCAAAAACAAAAGGAACATCACTACTTAACAAATGACAAAGCGGGCGAATAATTTTTGAAAAATCCTTAATAAATCGCCGGTATAAGCCCGCATGTCCAAGAAAAATACGAATACCCTTAATGTTTGTGGGAGGTGGCAAACTTTCAATAAAATCAACTTTGGCCTTGTCGACCTCCAAACCATAACTCGACACAACATGACCAAGTACAATACCACGTCTAACCATGAAATGACTTTTTTCCCAACTTAACGTTAAATGACTATCTAGATAACGTTCAAGCACTTTAGACAAATTTTCATGACATGAAGTAAAAGAAGAACCAAAAACTGAAAAATCATCCATGAATACAACAAGAAAGTCGTCTATCATGTCTGTGAAAATAGAAAGCATACAGCGTTGGAAAGTCGCCGGCGCATTGCAAAGTCTGAAAGGCATTCTCCGGAAAGCAAAGGTCCCAAATGGACAAGTAAACATCGTATTCTTTTGATTCTTCGGCGAGATGGCAACTTGATAGTATCTGGACAACCCATCAAGAAAATAATAATATTGATGTCCGGCCAACTTGTCAAGTAATTGGTCGATGAAAGGTAGTGGGAAATGATCCTTTTGTGTAGCGGCATTAAGCTTTCAGAAGTCAATACACATCCGCCATCCCGTAGTCAACCATGTCGGCACAATCTCCCCTTTGTCATTCTTGATTATCGTGATCCCACCTTTCTTCGGCACAACATGGACGGGGCTTACCCATTCGCTATCGGGTGCAGCGAAGATGATCCCTTCGTCGATCAACTTAAAAATCTCCTTCTTCACAACCTCCATTAGAGTAGGATTTAAACAGCACTGACCTTCTCGAACTAGCTTTACTCCTTCTTCCAGCACAATATAATGCATACATGTGGCTGGACTTATCCCTTTAATGTCTCCCAAACTCCAACCAATAGCTCCTTGGAATTTTTTTAGAACACCAATTAATGCTTCTTCTTCCACTTTGGCTAGCTCGGCAAAAATGATCACCGACTTCTTCTCGCCTTCCTCAAGGAAAACGTACTTGAGATGACTTGGAAGAGGTTTAAGCTCGGATTTCGGATCAATATCTGGTTTCTCGGTTTCAAGCTCATAGGCTCAAGCCAATCGTCGTCCTCGGCGAGCCATGAGTCATCGGAATGATCAAGAATGTTACGGAAGTTTAGAGTACTCTTCAAACTTGTCTTGCACAATGAAATCAATGGAATCCACAAATGAACACTCGGCGTTCATGGACGAAGATGGAGTAGCATGAAAATCATGGATAGAAAATGTGACTGATTCGTCCCAAACGGACAAAGTCATGCTCCCATTCTTCACATCAATCAACATGTTGGTTGTGACTATGAAGGGTCGACCTAACAAAATCGTATGCTCTCAGTTATCATCTCAAATTTCACCCACGTCTAGAATTACAAAATCAACGGGTACAATAAGGTTCCTAACTTGCACAAGGACGTCCTCGACAATCCCCTTTGGGTACCTTACCGACCGGTCTGCTAATTGAAGTCGCATTTTTGTCGGCTTAAGAGCACCTAAATAAAACTGTTCAAAAATAGACGAAGGCATTAAATTGATCCCCGCCCCAAGGTCAAGCATACCCCGAGTTTCTTTTTCATTTCCCAAAGTAATTTTAATACAAAAACTCCTAGGATCACTTTCTTTTGGGGGAAGGGGATTTCGTAAGATGACGCTCGCCGCATTTGAAATACAAACTTTGTCATTTTCAGAAAATTTTCTTTTTTTTTTTTATGCCAAGTCTTTGAAAAAATTGACATAAGCGGGAACGTTTCTTATAACATCAAGCAAAGGCAAATTAACATTAACTTTGGAAAGCATGTTATAAATATCAAGAAATTGCTTATCTTGCTTTTCTCCTCGAAGACGACCTGGATATAGAATGGGAGGCCGATAAGGATTAGAGGCCTTGTGAAGAGTCTTTGTAGGCTCGACGTCCTTTTCAACATTATCCGGTGTTTTAGGAATGGTTGTCTCCTCGTCTTCTCTCACATTTGGTTTCCTTCCTTCTCATTTGTTTGGAATTTGTGAATTGTAGGAATACTCATCGGAAGATGCAACATTATTATTCACAATTCGTCCACTCCGAAGTAATGTAACTGCTTGGGCTTGTGAAGATTGACTCGGCAACTTTCCCTGCTCATTCTTTCCTACTTGCTTGGCAAGTTGGCCAAGGGCCGTCTCGAGCTTATCCATCCGTTTGTCATTACGCAACAAATTTGACTTAGTGCGTTGAAAATTTGAGTCAGTACGTTGCATAAACGTACGCAAAGTCTCCTCGAGTGTTGGTGAAACGGGTGCTTGAGTTGGTGGTGGTGGAGGCAAAGGTACTTGAACTTGCCCCTGCGGATGTGGAGGAAATGGTACTTGACCTTGTCCTTGCGGTTGTGATTGTTGCATTGGTCGAGTTGAGAATGAAAATTGACCCTGTCCCCATTGTTGTTGATATGGTTGTTGGGGAACAAAGTTATTTTGTGGCCTTTGGTTTTGTATCGGATTCGCCACATTATTAGGATTCGACCATGAGAAATTTGGATGATCTCTCCACCAATAAGGTTTATTGTTGCGTTGGTTAGGGTATTGATACCCTTGCCCGGCTTGATTTGTTTGATAACCTTGTACAGCGAATGCTTGTTCGTTGGTTCCTCCAGGCTGCTCGAACGTCGTTTGGCATATGATTTGTACATATTTGTATGTGATTTTCGTGTATTTTTGCATCGTGTGTTCTGTGCTTTTACATGTTTTAGATTTATCTTTTTATCATTTTTCTTCCTTTTGATGTTTTTCATCTCGTTTGGTGTTTAATGTGTTTTTACTTTATTTTATATGAAATAATCTAATTTTGTTTTATTTTAGTGTTATAGCTCGAGAAGACGAAGATTGGATAAGCAATGTGCTGTGCTGACACTGGGTTACCCAGTGTCCGAGTCATGCTGACACTAGCTGCCGCAGCCTGGCTCGCGTCGACTGACGCACCATCGACTCACCGTCGACGCAAATATTCTGTTGCGTCGATCCTGGCTCGCGTCGATCGACGCACTGCCTGCCGACGCCCGCAGCCTGGCTCGCGTCGACTGACGCACCGTTGATGCAAATGTTCTGTTGCGTCGATCCTAGCTCCGTCGATCGACGCACTGCCTGGTCGACGCGTGCAACCTGGCTCGCATCGACTGACGCACCGTCGACGCTCCGGTAGTTTGAGCGGTTATTTTCAAAAAATCTATAAAAGCTGGTGATTTTCTTCATTTTCAAGGGCTGGGACGAGGGGGAAAGGTCCAGATATTGTAGAGAACCCTTGGTTCATGCCACCATTTCAATTACGCGCATAATTCGGGTTGAAGAGTCGAAGATTGCAAGTTCGAGTCGTCAATTCCTCGTTTGTTCTTCGTCTTCGTTTTAATTTCTGTATTTTCATTTTAGTTTCTTCGATTTCAGACTTTAGATGTTAGATAGATAGTAGTATGTAGTTAGTTGATAGTTTGAACATCGTTACCTTCAAGCTTTCAATTCGTATTTCGTAATCGTTTCTTGATGAATGCTCTCTTTATATTAGTTGTTCGTTTATTTTAATACCAATCATGTTACTGTTTGATGGCTGAATTTGATGCTTTTGAATATGATGATGTTTATGGTTGAGTTTATTGGTCTAGTGTGCTTTGGGTCATTTAGAACCATCGGGATTGACAACCCCGATCGTGTAGACGATTCCGGTGCACTTAACCTTCGTTTTTATTAATCGTTTTTAAGCTTTTAATTTTATTGCTCGTAGATGTTAGAAAACCTCAAACTGTATTCGATCGTGTGTTTAGTTTATTTTAGTTTAGTTTTTATTTTCATTTCTACGTACGTAAAGATGTGGAAGATGTGAGATTTTTGTGTGATATTTTGAACGAGGTGTGAGATTTTATTTTCATTTTCGTAGATTTTATTTTCATTTTCGTAGATGTTAGGAAACCTCAAACTGTGAGATTTTATTTTCATTTTCGTTTTTATGATATTTTGAACGAGGTGTGCAAAGATGTGAGATTTTTGTGTGAGAAGAAAGATGTGGAAGTTAGCATTTTCTCTCCCGTGATTTTTTAGGATTATATACACGACTATGTGGGAGAGTTGTCTTCGGGTGAATTTATTGAATCTCATGCCATGCCTCTTGATTCTTTGTACTAACATGAGAAGGAGGTGTTTGATGAGATAGTTGAGAAGGAGCCCGTTTGCCCTCTTTTAAGTCCAAATCCTACTTTTCATGACTTTGAGGGCGTGAGGCGGTGATCAAGGGAATGACAGAGCACGGTTTGGTTGATAGACGTTTCAGGTGCTCAAAAGATTTTCTAAATCTTCCTTTGATCGAGGATCACCCCGTGTGACCATTATCTTTTGATTTATTCGAGGTGATCAACTACTCGCGGTTCCGACCTCGAGTAGATGTTAGAAAACCTCAAATTGTATTCGATCGTGTGTTTAGTTTATTTTAGTTTAGTTTTTATTTTTGTTTCTACGTACGTAAAATCGAACACCGAAATAGTTTTCGATTAGTCTTCCTTATAATTCGACTCGAGTTAACTTATCGCCTACACTAGCTCCGTTCTCTTGCGGACGAGCTTTTCATTATTTTAAACGCGAAAAAGTTCGATTCAGCATACATTCGCGCCATGTCCATACACTCCACAAATGCCACACGTTTCCGATGATGGAGGTAAGCCTTGAGATAAAAGCGTGTTTTGAGTTTGCAGCGAGGCCACTTATCTTGTTAACTCGACAAGTATCTATGTATGATCAGGGGATGAATGTGACATCTCTATTTCATGAACAGTTACCTTCCTTGACCGTGAGCTTTTCTATTGAGAATTATAACTTATTGACTCGCATATGTCCCAAACTTCTTGAGCAGTTCGTGATCCAATCTCTCCCCCTGCTACATTGTCCACCATATACTGAAAAGTAAGAATAAGCCCTTCATAAAAGAATTGATTAACAAGCTCGGGTGGATAATTATGATGTGGGTATTGTGTTAACAATTCTTTAAAACGTTCCCAAGCTTCATGGAACGTTTCTCCATCCGTTTGATTGAATGACGCTATCTTGACTCGGAGCTAAGTCGTTTTTTGATTCGAATAATACTTCCCCATGAAGCGATCATACACCATGTCCCAATTTTTAAGAGAATCAGGCTCCAACGACAAAAACCACGTCTCCGCTTTGTCCTTTAACGTATACGGAAAACATCTCATTTTCAACTGATCTTCACAAAGTCCTTGCAAAAATTTCCTGATGAACGTTATCAGGTCTTCTTTAAGACGCCCGTGATAAGTAGGCAAAAGATTAAAATGAATGGCTTTGAGTTCATAGTCTCGGGCCGCTGGGCCTAGGAGAATGCATGATGTAGATGGTCCAATTATGGGCCGATCGAATTCACGCATACGAGCTGGCCGAGGCTCATGTTGACGGAACGGCCTATTAAACGGCATATACGGGCCTCGAGGATGATATTGTTGCTGTTGATTGAACTGTTGTTGATGAAAGAAATAAGGCACTTGTTGCTGATTCAGATGTAAGCCTTGATTGTTAACTTGTTGATTGAAATGATCTTGATTGAACAGTGGTGGATTTGGTATATTGTGCTGTTCATTTTGAGGTTCCTGTTGGTTCGGTTCTGCAGGGTTTGATCCGGATGAATCCATTGATGTTTCCGTTATCGATGAGAGTCTTGCTCGATTTACCCGGTGAATGTTGTCGATCAAAGGTACTACTTCTACACCAAAAGACCTACGTCCTTGCATCCACTAACAAACAAATTAAAACAATCGAGACAAAAAGACACAATAAAATGAACTAAATAGAACATAAACTAACAAACATTTTTGGACAGCCTTTGTCAATTCCCCGGCAACGGCGCAAAATTTTGAATCGAAATTTTTCGCTTTAAAATAAAAAGCTTGTCCGCAAGAGAACAAAGCTATTGTAGGCGATAAGCTGACTCGAGTCGAATCACGAGGAATTGCAATCGGTGTCGATAAATGTTTGTTCAACATTTTTATATTTAAACACACGATCCATTTTAGGAAAGGATTTCTACAACTACGAAATCAAAAAAACAAGCATTCAATTATTAAAAACCTAATTGAACATTTAACCTAATTGAAAGCATAAGAGACAAATTGAGAAAACATCATGATTTAAAACTAGCGAATTGAACGCACTGGAATTACTAAACTAAAACAAGTCAAAGTAACATACAAACTAAGAAAACTAAATCAAAAGCAAATTACAAATGCAGAATACTTATTGTTCATCTAAGATATGCAGCAATAAATCAAACTTCAGTGATGAACGATGACCATAAATGATGATAATCTTAGAAATGAGTCTTCAACGTGATCTTTGAACGAAATCTCAATTCAAATGTGAAATAGGAAGGGGCTTGAGTTTTTGGACGTATATCAACCTTACCCCTCATATTTTTGATGATTTAAGTGAAGAAACCACCGGTATTTATAGATTTCTCCAACAAAAACCTCTCAACCGCAGGTGCGTCGATCGACGCGTGCCGAGCGTCGAAGTCGACGTGAGCCAGGCTGCTCACGTCGACCAAGCAGTGCGTTGATCGATGGAACTAGGATCAACGCTACTGAAGCTGAGCGTCGACCTAGCGTCGATCGATGGAACTAGGATCGATGCTACTGAAGCTGTGCGTCAACCTAGCGTCGATCGACGCGGGCATCTCTCGGCGTCAACGTGAGCAGGTATAAGCGGCAGGACTCGGACACTGAGTAACCTAGTGTCTGACTAGTACCCAGTGTGATCTTAGCACTTTGCTCGTCTAATCTTCGTCGTCTCGAAGCTGAAAGAGAAAATTAAACATAATGAAACTATTACTTATAAAATAAGGAAGAAAAACATAAAATGAAATAAGAACGAGAAATACTAAAAAGAAAAGAAACGAGAACAATAGAAACGTAAAACCCAAAAAAACACACAAAATGCAAAGTAAGAACACACGAAAATCACATACAAATATGTACAAATCATATACCGTCGAATCTGACAATGCATGCACCTCGACAAGACTTCACAAATTGGAAACTCAAAATTGCCCATTGTACATGACCAAACAAGAATCGAAAGAGGTCTTTGTTATGGGTTGTAATATTGGCTCTTTGGTAAGGTATGGAACATTTGGATATAGTGGATAACACACGATCAAACGCGATCAATAACACACAAAATCCTAATTTCTAAAACCCGAAGCTTATGATCGCTTCACCCTTCCCAATTCACCAAACTCTCGTTCGAAATCCTTTCGTATACTCACAGGCTTTTCCGACTTTATTTCACAACACTTAGAAGCTTTTTGATTTTGATTCTTTGTACTAAACTTAGCCTTTTTGAATTAGGCTTTTCATTTTAACGCACGCTTTATCACTTTTCGTGATTTGTGTTGGAGTTTTATTCTTCTTCTCCCTTTTTTTTTTCTTTTTTTTTTGTATAAGCAACTCAAAACCTGAAACCCACAATCGATTTCCCTCAGATTTCTTGTGAACTAATCATACACTCTTGCCTCACAATTCATGAAGATATAAGAGCTACAATCGAGCTCGGCTAACAAGAAACGGGACATAGGCTCAAGGGGCTTGTTTGGATTTTTAACGTAGCTTAAATATATGGATATGGCCGGAACAAGGGTGATATATGTGCCTCGAGGTCATTTTTAAATTCACTCATGTACGAGAAAAATCAAACCTCCTCAATGCAATTTCCATAAAAATGCAAGCAAGCCGATAAATCACACAAGGCTACTCACTATTTTGCACCGAATTTGGAAGCAAAATCCAAAGAGCTTTTAGAGCGTTGCAATCATTTCACGAGAGAATGTTTATCATATATATATATATATGCGGGTTTTGGACGAAACACAAAAATTTAACTCCTTACACAAGAGGATATATACATGAAAAAACCCGACAAGTAAACTATTCAAACCTCCAAGCAAGTGGTGATTACTAAACAATGTAATAACGACACAAAAGACACAAACACGACTCAACCATATAAATGCGCAATTAGTATGCGTCACTTCGCCAAGAATCAAGTAAAGAAAGACAAATCATTCTATGTGACACTCGGACCCTAACCACCTACCCACCCCACACTTAAACCATACATTACCCGCATTTTAATGAAAACCAAGTAAAAGGATTGGGAATAGAAACTTCTTTAACCGAGCGAGTTTTGGTCGAGCTCGATGGGTTCCACCTAGGCATCTAAGCAATCCAAGCAAAAATCGAGCATGGCTAGTATTTTCCGGCTCCACGAACGCTACCCTCTTATCAAATCACCCAAGTTGAAGTCGGAAAATGAAACCCTATAAAAGGAAACCAAACAAAATAAAAAAACATAAAGACCAAAAAGAACCAAAAGACAACTCTAAAATATTTTTTAGTTTTTTTTTCAAATTTTCAAATGTTTTTGGAATTTCATTTTAAGAATAAAGAAACAAAGGACGAAAGAAGATAAAAGAAATAAACGAGAAGAACTTGGGTTGCCTCCCAAGAAGCACTTGTTTAATGTCACTAGCTTGACAAACTCCCTTTTGATCAAGGTGGAAAGATAACAGGAGGGTCCACCAAAATAATCTCCTCCTTGTCAGGAGGATCCACTCTTTGGAACGTTCTCGGTGCATTGCATAGCTCATATAAGATCCGCCAAAAAGCAAATTTTCCAAGCGGGTAACCGAAACTCGTCTCGGCTAGGTCCTCGGGTGGGATGGTGGTTTTGAAGTGCCCCGATGACTCATTGAAAAAGAAAAAGGCGTAATGGCCGGCTAACTCTTCCAACCTTTGATCGAAACGAGGGAGAGAAATGACCTCTCTTGGTAGCCACTTTCAACTTCTTAAAATTGATCAACATCCTCCAACCCATTGTAGCCCTCGTGGCCAGCAATCCTCCTTTTTCATCCTCAAGAACTAACAAGCCGCTCGTCTTGGGCAGCAAGTCAATGGGCTTCACCCACTCGCTTTTGGAAAGTACGAACATCAAGCCTTCCCACAACAATCTCCAAGTCCCGGCTCTCACCATTTCATCAAAACTTGAATTCAAAGGGCTAACTCCCTCAACCACTCCGGGTCTCCACCCAATCGTACTCATAAGAACGTCAAGCCCTTTAACCGTCCTCTCCTCCTTTTCTCGATCCGAGTTTGCAAAGATGGTAATCGAGTTTCTCTCCTCCTCCTCCAAATAGACATGCTTGAGGTTAGATGGAGGAGGCTTAAGCTCGGGCTTGTGCCTCCTCATGGACTTATCGGAAACTAGCCCAAACAATTCACTGACCCCCTCAAGATACTCTTCAAGCTCTTAAATCTCACAATCCAAGATCTCCTCCTCAAGATGATTTTCAAGTTTCTCACTCTTATCATCAACTATCTCCACCTCCCCTGCCAAAAATATATCGGTGACCTCAACGATACAATCATAATTTCCTTCACTCAAGTCGTTGGCATATTGAAACACAATGGGCTAGTCTTTATGATCAAGGGGCTCATCATCCTCACAATAACCCTCAATATAGACTTCCCGGAAAACCTCCTCCTCATTTCTCCTTTCCTCCATATAAGCTCACTCGACCATATTCTTGATCATGTCCATATATATCCGATCGATAATAGAAATTTTTGAAAGAGAAAGCAAAGTGAGGTCCACGGATGTGGAATCAAGAGAAGTAAAAACACTCGGAATTGAGAGCACTTCCTCTTCCGGCGGCAAGATGACCGTATTATCAACCATGCCCCACTTATCAAGGAACGTGACCGGAAGAGTATGCAAAGATGGACTTGGCAATTGTCAACTCACGAGCAAGAGATTCGGATCGGGGGATGGAGTAGGATAAATCATCAGGGTATTCGGATGAAACGGGACCTCGTGAGGAGTAACAAGAGGATTAGGAGTCGACGGCGGAGCAAACGATGGTGGAGCACAATCGGGTCCCACCAGATATCCATGGCCTCCATACATATCCTCCAAATGAGGCGACGACATATTGAACGAGGAAGTTAAAGGGCAAGATTCGGTAGTATGATCACACGTTCCACACCATGCACATCCCACAAAAGGTTTGTTAACATCCCCCATGGTGCGGATGGGGGGGCCACTTGCAACAATGGATCTTGGACTGCCAAACAACTCATAAGCTTCGTGGTCTTTAGCAGATAGGGTTATGCGCATCCCAAAATTGAGTTTCGAAGTAGGAGGACCTCCACACAGGCCAAGATTCCCAAAGCTACCATTATGAATGTTCGGACAATGCTCGGGAACGCCATTACCGCCACTTGGCTAGCCTTTTGGCACATTATGGCTCGATTTGGCTCGACCATGGCTCGATGTGTCTCGGACATGGCCGAGCCTGGGCACAACTGAGTGCGCATGGGTGAGGTGGGCTGGCAGGGCTGGGCGCTGGCACCGGGCATGGGATTAGGCGAAGCTGGCGAGCATCTAAGCATGGACACGGGCGTGGCTAGGCGAGCTGGGCGCTGGAAGCTTTTGGCAGGACATGCGCGCGCAGCTCGGCAGGTGCCGAGCGGCTTCGGCAGGACATGCGCACGCTGCTCGGTAGGCGATGGGCGACTTCGGCAGAACATGCGCGCGCTGCTCGGCGGGCATGCGCTGGACACGTAATTAGGAGCTGAAATGCTGCCTTAGGTTCTGCCTAGGGTGCTAGCGTGAAAATAGGCAAGCCTAGGCCACCATTCTAGAATGTTTACCCATTTTGGAGCATCTTGGCACCGATTTGGGCATGTAAATAGGCAAGGCTAGGCTTGAGTTTTGGACTCCATGCCTTAGCTTGATTTCAAAGCCTTATGCCACCTATTAAATGAGAATTTTAAATATCAAAACCCAAGAATTACACCAAACCTCTAATTAATTCAAGCCATTAAACCCAATTAAATAAAAAATCAACAAGGAACATGAAAAACAACAAAACAAGAAAAACAACCTAATAACTTAATAAAACTTGACTCAAAACTACTAAAATCAATATAAAATCCTAATTAAAAACACGATAAAAACACCACAATTCAATGCAAAACACTACTTTTTATACTTATTATACTAATCAAGAAATATAAAACAACAACCCTTGATTGATTAATACACATGCTACTACTACTAAAATAAAATACATCATGAAAAAAAAACTAAAATGCTACCTATAACAACCAAACATAGAACACAATATTAACTACTAATAAAAACAACTGAACTACTATAAAAAACTAAACCTAATACCAAAATAAATAAAGAAAAAACTATTAGAAAACATACCTTAAAATATCCCCACGTGATATCCCCACGATAAACCTGTGAATACTCCTTGACTCTTCTAAAAATACTAATGTAAGGTTTCCTATTAAAGGAATCCCTACTATTATTTTGCATAAACATATTGATATGCATATCCATGATTGTATGAGAAAGACCCAAAGAACTTTACTCTTTAGAGAGTTGAGACTTAAGCTTAGTTTGTCAAACTATCGATGTGGGACAAAAATATAGGTTAATGATGCAACCAAAAAGATTGGTTCACAAAGAAAAGAGAATAATAACCTGAAATATACGTTAGGCGACCTGGTAGACCTCTAGAAAGCTCCTGGCGGCATGATCAAACCTGCAAGACAAAACCCAAGCCGGACAACCCCGGCTTAGGCTCTCTGATGCTTAAGTTAAATGTTGTTCGAGAGAGATATACAAGAGATCAAAATTTAGGATATAAAAATCAACTTAGAGAAAAGAGTGAGGCCTGAATTCTCTTTATATAGATAAGAGACATGCTCCCAATCTAGGGTTCCCATCTCCTATTAAAATAACAATTCCACAAATAGCGACCGACTTAGAATTAAGGTTTCTGATGTATAAACCGTGTGATACGCATACAAATCCCTGAAGGGTTTTAAGATGCCTGAAGCATACTTATATAAAATGCGCGGTACACTCTTTTTCCCATGGCTAAGATTTTGTCTCATTGAGTTTTCCTAACAAGGTTTCTTATGAGTTAATATTGAAAGCGTATTAACATAGACAATGTAACATTTTCCCTTCATAAGGATTTTTTCCCATTGGGTTTTTCTTAATAAGATTTGAACGAGGCATATTCATGGTATGGTGAAGAATGCAAGATAAATCAATATAATGAAATCAGATGGGGTAGATGTACTCTTTTTCCTTCGACCAAGTTTTTTTCCACGAGATTTTCTTGATAAGGTTTTAATGATGCAACACATGAATACTCATACAAGTATGATTGATTTTAGGGGGAGCAAATTAACGCTTACACATTTTTGAAGTTTTATCCCACAAGGTTTTCCTATCAAAATGTAACAGTGTATGATCAGAACAAACTCTACTACAAACGATTTTTAAGTTCTCTCTTATTGGATTCCTCTTCAAACTAGTTCATGACAGTTATCCAATAGTCATATAAGGGGGAGTGTTATGAATTACATATTATCAATAAACAAAAGTTTGTATTGTTCTAAAAACCACATGAGACACAAGTATTTTGTTTTATTACATGTGAATGGCTAATTTATCTCCAAAGAAATGATATAATTACAATGGTATCATTAGAAATTACTCATCCCTATCTAGTAATATAGGTTTTTCTCTTGTTTTGTACTAGGGGTGTGCATCCAGTCCAGACCGAACCAGAATTTACGGTCCCGATCTGGACCGGTGTACCGGAATTTTGAAAAACCTTGGACCGGAGATTGGCCCGGAACAGAAAACTGGTTTGGACTGATTTTTTGATTTTTGTTTTTTTGAATTTTTTAATTTTTTTAACAAAGTAGTTTTATGTAATTTGATTTTAAAAATTATGGGAGGCTTCAAATTCAAATATGATCTAATATAAATGGTAGTAAACATATATTTTAGTATTACTATTAATATTATAATATAATTATTAACAATAGTACATAACATTACACACACTAAACATTTATTTATACCGCAAGTTTACATAGTGCAATAAAAGATCTTTAATTAAAAACATACTAAATATTAAATTGTACCGCAAACTTATATAGTAATAGAAAATACTTCCGCAGGGGCATAATCGATTTTCTGTTAAATAATCAATTACACTATAGTATAAAATAACAAACAACTCATTTTCTTAGTTTATATGGACAATATAAACTACCAACAACAATTATTTATAATAAGTGATAAATGAATAAATATTAAAAAAAAGAAAAAAAGAAAATATGTTCCAATTTCGATCCGAACCGGAAAATTACAAATTCGAATCGAACCAAAATTCGAAAAGTTTCATTTTTATAGATCGTAAACCGAATTATCCCCATGTTGATTCGGGCTTGTTGGACCCATACGCACATAATTAAGATGATTTTTGATTCTTACTTTATTCTGTTTATTATTTACTCCCTCCATCTCATTCTATTTGTCGCGGTTGAACATTTTACGAAGATTAAGAAAGATGATTGATGTTATTAGTATAGGTATCAAACGATCATAATATATGTTTGCTTAAAATAATTAAAAGAGTGAAATAACAAAGGTATGGGTAAAAATAGTAAAATAATATTCTTTAATTCTTATTTAAAAAGTAGAAAATAATAATTATTATTTTTTGAAAATGTAAACACGAGAGATAGAACGGGACGAATTTTTTTTCAAAATTACGATGTGTAGAATGGGAAGGAAGGTATATTAGATAAGAATAGTTTTTTTTACACCTGTGCGATGCACGGGGCAGAAAGTTAAAATATAAAAATGCAAGTTGTATTAATATTAGTTTTATTATTATTTACTATGTGAAAATATAAATAAATAGAGAGATAGAGATGGAAGGAAATAACTAAAAAATCCACACCACATAAATTATAGATCGAATCCACACTATATACATGAACATTAAGATTTTACGTTACTGAATACTTCTTATTACACTACATTATTGGTCATGTTCGATCCTGAATCGTCATCACCACAAACTAATATCTTCAACCCCTTTTCGATGGGTGACACGCGACACGGCAACATATAACTGACCATGACTGAATACGGAATTCTTCAGATAAAGGCCGACGTTCGAAAGCGATTGACCCTGACTCTTATTTATCGTCATCGCATATGAAATCATGAGCGGAAACTGCCTTCGTTGCGACTTGAAAGGTAATCTACAAAATTACAACTAAATCATATTGATAATTCATTGAATACTAATATATTTGATAAAGAATCTTATTAATAATTAGGGATAATTTTTTTTGCCTCCTTAAGTATCACGAAATTTAGACTTTACCTCTTAAACTTTTTTTTTTTAAGTTGCCTCCTAAAGTTTGCGTTTTTTTGAGTTTGCCTCCTAAAATACAATTCAGGCCAAAAAGTTGTCGGACGTCGTTCGCGTGACTTACACGCGAGGGCACGGGCGTCTTTTCGGTAATACCTCTTTTCAGTTTTTTTCTTTGCCTCCTCAACTATCTCATTTTTTTTTTTACTTTGCCTCCTAAAGTAGTTTTCTATCAAATTGCCTTCTCAAGTACGATTTTATTTTAAAATTGCCTCCTCATGACAAATTTTGGGCCAAAAAATTAAAATAAAGATTCAATACCGATGGAGTTTACCTAATGAATGATACCATAGGTAAATAATAATAATAATAATAATAATAATAATAATAATAATAATAATAATAATAATAATAATAATAATAATAATAATAATAATAATAATAATAATAATAATAATAATAATATAATAATAATAATTCTAGTAGTAGTAGTATAGTAGTAGTAGTAGTAGTAGCAGTAGCAGTTCTAGTAGTAGTATTTAAAAGTGTATTATAATTATGTTATATGTATTTAAAATTATATTAGTTATATTTAAAAATATTAGTAATATATTATTATTATTATTATTATTATTATTATTATTTACCTAGGGTATCATTCATTAGGTGAATTCCATCGGTATTTGATTTTTATTTTTATTTTTTGGCCCAAAAACTGTCCTGAGGAGGCAATTTTAAAATAAAATCGTACTTGAGAAGGAAATTTGATAGAAAAATACTTTAGGAGGCAAAGTAAAAAAAAAATGAGATAGTTGAGGAGGCAAAGAAAAAACTGAAAAGAGGTATTACTGAAAAGACGTTCGTGCCCTCGCGTGTAAGTCACGCGAATGACGTCCGACAACTTTTTGGCCTGAATTGTACTTTAGGAGGCAAACTCAAAAAAACGCAAACTTCAGGAGGCAACTTAAAAAAAAAATTTAGGAGGTAAAGTCTAAATTTCGTGATACTTCATAAGGCAAAAAAAAAAAATTTATCCCTAATAATTATATATAAGTATATATTCAATTTAACAAATATTCAATTACCTACTTAAATCTACAAAATTACAACTCAATCATATTGACAATTCATTCAATAATAATATATTTGATAAAAAAAACTTATTAATAATTATACATAAGTATATACTCAATTTATTAAATATTTAACCACCTACTTAAATCTACAAAATTACAACTAAATAATATTGATAATTCACTCAATAATAACATATTAATATCTTATAAATTACATATATATAAATATATATGTAATTTAATAAATATTTACTTACCTGCTTAAATCTAAACAATTACAAATAAAAGACAAAATCAAATTTCATTGAATAATAATATAATAATCTGACAATATCGTAATAAATCTCTAAAATTACAAACAATCATAAATATATTTATTATTATTAAAATTAAAAGATTAAATTAAATTAATCTACATTAATAGAGAATGATGTCGAAAGATCTTATGTATAATATACCATATATATAATAATTAGTTAAACACATATGATAAAATATCTTACATCATAAGAGATAATCAAAGCTACAAATAAAATAAAATTAATATCCGTGCATGGAATTCAAAATTAAAAATTGAAATATATACATTTACGCATAATTATGTTAATTTAAAGACAATCATTAAAATTTATTCAAAAACATCATAATATAATTTTAAAATTCCTATAAATTTAAAATAATTAAATTAATTTATAAATATTTTATGGGCTTGAATTAATAATTCAACCCATTTAAATGTTTAAATCCAACCCAAACAACAATTTAATTTGAGTCCAAATTAAATTCTCAGAAGCCCAATATTTTAAGTCCAATTTCAATTCAGATAAGCCCAATATTAAACCTGAATCCAAGCCCATAAATCAACTACAAACAATCAGACGGTCAGGATTTAATATGAACAATCTAACGGCCATCATCAGACCTGTGCGATTAACCCTAGGTATAAATACTCTTAACTATAAAAGTTTGGACCCCCAGCCTCATTTCAACCCTAACGTAACCTAGACCAGAAATCCCTCCCGCTCATCTACAAAAATATTCTCTGATCGAGGATTTCTTAGCACTCTAAGAAATTGTCTCCGCAATAGTACGGAGTCGATTGTAGAGCGGTAAGCTTTCCCGAGTCGTGTCTCTCGAGGATAGATATAATCGGCGGTTGGTGTTTTTACTTATTCTCTTTCTAATCAAAATTACACAAATCTACACTAGGAAAACATTAAGTCATTGAGTGTGTTTTGAGTTTTATGCTAAAGCTTGAATTGACATGAGAACTTAAAAACTAACTAATGTAAAGATTAAAGAGAATTAAAAGCTTGCTTAAAAAGATTAATTCTAATGATTTTAACTAAACACTAACTAACAACATTACATAAATTAAAATCTACTAAATTAAAGAAGCTTGCATGGTGGTTAGAGTTCGCCTTAGGCTTTTAAGATTTTTTGCATACTTGCTTGTGCTAATTTGAGTAACGTGTGTGTTATTTTTTCTTGGAACCTTGGCGAAGTGACGCGGTTTTGATGATTTGGTTAGGGAGTTTAGATTGTCAATCAGATGTAGTGGACTTAGGTGACTTAACTCGTTGGGAACTTTGTTCGGCTTTAGCTTCGTGCTATCCTTGAGATCAATTAGAACTAGTGCCTCAACTAGCCTCGTCATCGAACACTCTCTATAGGATATTTGTGTTGTATTTTGGATTTGTCAATTGCTCCATGTGCTCGATCGAAAATATTGTAAGTTGCTAGTAGCAACGAATGATCGGAGTTGTTGATTTCTCTTTGTAAAAAAAATTTGAAAAAAATGAAGAAGGAAGGAAAAAAAAAAAAGAGAAAAGATGATGAATAAACAAGGATAAGTTATAAATCTTTGTAGTTATTAAGTAATAAACTCCTCTTGTTCCTTTTTTAGACTTTGTTTGTTAAAGAGAGTTGTGGATGATCGGGGCTAGTAGGGAGCCGATTAACAGTTCGACCGTGGATAGACCTTAGCCGGGGCAAGGACGTGGGGACCGACTTGGAGGGTTGTCTAGTACTTTTAGGTTTCGAGAGTCGATCTAAACTTTCTTTGTCAATGCATCATTGTCGTTCTTTTAGTCAAGCTAACAAGTATTGTAGCATACAACATCTCGAATTAGGTTTTGTGCATTAGTTTAGGATCATCGGGGGTAGTTTTGTAATTCTAGATTAGTATTGCTTGAGGACAAGCAATCATTCTAAGTGTGGGGTGGTTGATTTGTACTTTTTTGTACGCATTTTAGTTACCTTTTTGTGTCGCGTTTGCATGTGTTTTGCTTGCATTTATGGGTATTAGGAGTCTGGCCTATTTCGTTAGTTTTAGGTTTTTGTAGCTTTTGTGCGGTTTTTATTAGTTTTTCGTATATTTTTACTTATTTTTGTATTTATGGTCGTAGGATGACCAAAGTGGTCCCGCGCAAGCTCAGGGCATCCCACTCGACTCGGATTGGAACGGACAAGTAAGGGAATACAGCGCAAATGAGGAGCGACAGCTGGCGGACGTTTAGAGCAGAAACGAGAAACCGAGTCGGCAGCAGCTATGTCAGTCGATTGACTGGTATGCTGTCGATCGACTGAACCAGTCCAAATCGACTACTTGGCAGAAAGTTTGGCATTGGAGAATGAAGCAGTCGATCGATTGCAATGCAAGAGCTTTTGTGGTTTTTGACCCATTTTGATGATTTTGCCCCTGTATTTTTATATATATAGGTCCAGCTGCTCAACCTTATCCAACAACTCTCCTTGGTGGAATTTGGACTTGTTCCATTTCCTCCAAGCCTTTACCGTTTCCATTGCTCATAAACCCTAGTTAGAGTAGTTTAGCTAGCTTAGTAGTTAGTCTAGTTTAGCTTAGTTAGTCAATTTCTAATTAGTAGTTAGTTAGTTGTTCTTAAACAAGTGTTGGAGTGGGTGACACCTCCTTCATTTGTGGTGCTTGTTGTTTGAAGAGCTGAGACTTTTGTTGGAATGCAAAAATTACTAGTAATCTTTCTCTTTTATGTTGTGTTATGTTTGTGTTGTTGATTTTGCTTTGGTGTTGGTTGTTTAGTTTTTAGCCTAAGTTGTTCATTGCATTTCAAATCCTCCTCTTGATTTTCTAGCTTTTTGTTCTTCTTGTTTGCAAAACTCCATTGTAGCATAGTCTTGAAGCTTTTTACCTCTTTTAGCTAGACAAACTTTTAGTCTTTGAAAGATGTATGGAACTTTATTCTTTAATCAATTTGGCATTTTTCCCATTTAATGCTCTTTGACTTCCTTTAAGTTTCAAATGTTTTTGATTTCCCTCCATTCCTCTTTCAAGACTTGCAAGCTTTAATTTTCATTTGATGCAACTAGTTTAGAAATTGCGGGTTTAGGGTCAAAGTTCGTTTAGAACCATTATTCGGAGCTTGTTGAGAATTGGGATTGACGACCCCAATACTTGATCGATTTCGAGATTAACAACCCCGAATTGTGGATTAAGTGCTTGGCAAAAACCGATTGATCGTGGAGACAAACCGAACACCCTAAACCCTCATTTTCATTATTTTCATTTAAAATCTCTTTTAACTCTTGTTTTGGTTGATTAACTTTCAAAAACTCAAACCAAACCAATGACTTAATGCTTTCTTAGTTTAGATTAGTGTAATTTTGATTAGCAAGAGATTAAGTAAAAACACCGACCGCCGATTATATCTATCCTCGAGAGACATGACTCGGGAAAGCTTACCGCTCTACAATCGACTCCGTACTATTGCGGAGATGATTTCTTAGAGTGATAAGAAACCCTCGATCAAATTTTGGCACCGTTGGCGGGGATAGATTAAGGCTAATGGTGTTTTTAATTATTTCTCTTGTTATTTTAGTTGGTAGTTAATTTAGATTTTTATTTTATTTCGATGCTCGTAATCCTTTGTTGAGTGTTGTGTTTGCAAGGTACTCATTCAGGAAGCCCGATGCCGCTTGCCCACACTCACGACGATCAAAGGATGCCTCCGCCGCTTGATTGATCCAGCCGAGGATGGCAAACTACTAAGCTAGTTTTCCATACGACGACCCTTATATCCAAACTCCCAATTATCCAAACCCTTACATCCAAACTCCCGAGTATCCAAATCTGTACACCATCCCCCAAGCTATTGGGTCCCCTCAACTTATGATGACCCGTATGCTTCGATCGGTAAAGAATGGGCCCAGTCTTTCGATTATTCCGGCCCACCTCCTTATTCTCCCCCGATTTCATATTCCCATAACCCGAGCATGGATCCGTATGCACCGACTCGTGATTCTTATGATCCGGGTTTTGACGATCCATATGCTCAACTCGCCCCGACTTTTTCTTATCCGAGCTTTGACTCGTATGCTCCACCAATTCATGATTCATATTCTTAAAGCTACAATTTTTATAATCTACCCACCTCGAGCTCGTACACTTCGAGCAATGACCCTTACGCCACACTTTCTCAAGATTCGCCTATGCCCCAACTCCCAGACTTAGAGTCTAGATTAGATTTAATTTCAAGCACCTCCTTTGGTTTGTAAGCCTAAGAAGAATCCAAATACTCCTTTGGATTGATACTTTTGATGCAATTTCATTCAAGCTTGCTACTCTTTCCTTTAATTCAAGTAAGTTTCCTTTCAATTTATTGCTTTATGCTTTAATTACATGCTTGTTCTTCATTTTCATGCTTTGTTCTTCATGTTATGCTTTTTGTCTTAGCACCTTGAATTCATGATGAAACTTATGAATTGGCTATGGAATCTAGATGAGTGACATATCTAGATCATAGATCGGCTCTTGGATCGTCTTGATTTTGAGTTTTTGCTATGCTTTATTTGCAATTTTATTTTTATACTTTGTTTCATGCTTAATCCTAGATCTAGGCTTTGTTTCTTGTTATTTTTCTTAAAGTTTCAAACTTTCTTGCTAATTTCCATTGCTCTTTACATCTATGCTTTCAATTTTTTTTAATTTGCTTTATTTAGGATTTTATGCGTAGTTGTACCTTGTGCATGCATGCTTGTACTTGGTGAAACAATGCTTGTTCTTGCTTATTTTCATTATTTCTTTGCATTTCTATTATGGGCATACAACCGAGGCATCCTACCAACTTGCATTTCAATTCCTAATTTAGTTTAGATATTTTATTTGCTTTATTTTTATTTTCTTCATTTTCCCAAGCTTGAAACATCTTGAAACCTTCAATCAAATCGATCTCCAATAATACCGAGCCATGAACCCGTTGATTCATTTCAACACCACGAAAACTATGAAAACAAAATGGCACCGTTGCGACTCGGCTTGGGTAAGGCTTTTGATTTGGTTGTAGTTTCATTGTGTTTTTAGCTTCTTTGTTATTTGACATTTTTGTTTAGTATGCAAGGTCCTTATAACTATGGTGGATACATTCCCAACATGGGAGGGCATGGTGAAAACTATGTAGGGAATGAGATGTTGTATAATGGGTATGGCAACGTGGGAGGGCATGGTGCAAACCACGTTGCCAATGGTGGTTATGGTTATGGCCAACCCAACATGGGATGGCATGGTGCAAACCATGTTGGGTTTGGTAGCATCGTGGGTATGAATGGTTCTTTTGGAGGGTATGGTGCTTCAAATCCTTACTATGGGGATTATGAGTTGTTTGGCTGTCCGAGATCCTATGAGATGAGTCCCCCCATCCGTACTATGAGGGATCTTAACCAACCTTTTTTGGGATGTGGATGGTGTGGAACGAGTGCTCATATTCAAGAATATTGCCCTTTCATGTCCTCGTTTGATTCCGTTGATATGTATGGAGGTCGTGGACACCAAGCGGGACTCGCTTGTCCTACGCCTTCTTTTACTCCACCGCCGACTCCCGATCCTTATGAGTTATTTAGAGGTGGGAGCTACATCGTCCCAAGTGGCCCTCCCGAGCGAAAAATTCCTCCTCCAACGTATTCTCATGCTTATGACATGAACATGGCTTTATCCTCGAGGGATCTTGAGTTGAAGATTAAAATAGCAACATTAAAGGCTCGAATCGCTCAAATGTCTAACCCGAGCCCAATTCCTCCTTGTGTGGGACCCGGTTGTACTACTCCATCTTTTGCCCCACCGCCGACTCACGATCCTCTTGTTACTCCTCACGTCGGCCCACTTGTCTTGGTGAATACCCCACTCTCCAATCCGAACCTCTTGCAATCTTTTCCTATAGTGTCGGACTTGCCCGATACTATCTTCGATAAGTGTGGGGTGGTTGCTAATACGGTTGTCTCGCCATCGGAAGAGGACGTGGGTTCATTTTCGGATGTTTTTACCTCTCTTGACCCTCTACCCTTCACTTCAAAAGAGTCTTGCGAAGAATGGGTATATATGGATTTCATCAAGGCCACGATCGAACGGGTTTATATGGTGGAGAGGAGCCTTGAGGAGGAGGTTGGCCCGGACGTAGATATTGAGGAATGTTGTGAAGATGAGCCCCTTGCTCTACATGATGAGTCCGTTGTTTCTCTATGTGACCCCGATTTGTGTGTCAATGACTCTCGGTGTGTCGTTGAGGGCAACGACGACTTTTTAGAGGGGGAGGTGGGGGTTATTGAGAGTAAGATTGAAATTATTGACGATCATCAAGAGGACGAGGAGGAGAGGACGGTTAAAGTGTTTGATATTCTTGAGAGTGCTATTGATTGGAGACCGAGAGTGGTTGAGAGAGTGAGCCCGTTGAATTTGATTATTGATGAAATGATGAGAGCAGGGATTTGGAGATTGTTATTGGAGGGCTTGATGTTTGTTATTTCTAAAAGCGAGTGGGTGAAGCCCATTGACTTGGTGCCCAAGACGAGCGGCTTGTTAGATCTTAAGGATAAAGAAGGAGGGTTGTTGGCCACAAGGGCTACAATGGGTCGGAGGATGTTGATCGATTTTAAGAAGTTGAAAGCGGCTACCAAGAGAGATCATTTCCCTCCCCCGTTTGTCGATCAAAGGATGAACAAACTAGCCGGCCATTATTCCTATCGTTTCTTGGATGAGTCTTCGGGTCACTTTAAAATCACCATCCCACCCGAGGACCTAGCCGAGACGAGTGTCGTTTGCCCATTTGGAACGGTTTCTTTTTGGCGGATCTTATATGAGCTATGCAATGCGCCAAGGACATTCCAAAGAGTGGATCCTCCCGACGAGGAGAAGATTGTATTAGTGGACCCTCCCATGATATTCCCACCTTGATCAAAAAGGGAGTACGTCAAGCTAGTGACGTAAAACAAGCGCTTCTTGGGAGGCAACCCAAGTTCTTTCCATTTCTTTCTTTCTTTCTTTCTTTTATTGAAAAATCTAAAAACATTCAAAGATTCAAAAATCCAAAAACATTTGAAAAATTGAAAAATAAAAAAAAAAATTTGTTGTGATTCGTGTACATATTGAGTTTTTAATTTCGTGTGATTTTCTTGTATAGTGTTTTGTTTTCCGACTTCAATCTTAGGCGATTGGATACGCGAGTAGCGGTCATGAAGCCAGGATATACTAGCCACGCTCAATTTTTGCTTGGATTGCTTGATTCTTAGGTGGACTCTACCGAGCACGACTCAAACTCGCTCGGTTGAGGAAGTTTCTATTCATCCTCCTTTTACTTTTTTTTCATTAAAATGCGGGTAATGCATGGTTTAAGTGTGGGGTGGGTAGGCGGTTAGGGTCCGGGTTTTATCAAGCATGTTTTGTTGTTCTAAAATCGAGCCTTGGCGAAGTGACGCTTACTAATTGCGCTTTTACATGGTTGAGTCGATTTTTGTGTCGTTTGTGTCTTTATTACATTGTTGAACAACTCCACGTGCTTGGAAGTTTGAATAGTTTACTTGTCGGGTTTTTGCATGTTTATGGCCTCTTGTGTGAAGGGTTGAATTTGTGTGCTTCGTCAAAATCCGCCTATATATATATATATATATATATATAATCAACATTTATATATATAATCAACATTTTCTCGTGAAAAGATTGCAAAGCTCTAAAATCTCTTTTGATTTTGCTCCCAAATTCGGTGCAAACTAGTGAGT
>BMAC01000161.1:528547-583706 GCA_014905375.1 Phtheirospermum japonicum
TTTATCCCGCTTCTTGTTAGCCAAGCTCGATTTTAGCTCTTGTATCTTTGCAAATTGTGAGGTGAGAGGGTGTGTTGTTAGTTGACGAGAAATGTGAGGGAAATCGATTGTGGGCTTCGGGTTTTGAGTTGCTTATACAAAAAAAAAGAAAAAAAAAAGAATAATACTCCAACACAAATCACGAAAAGTGATAAAGCGTGCGTTCAAGTGAAAAGCCTAATTCAAAAAGGCTAAATTTAGTAAAAAGAAGCAAATTCAAGAAGCTTCTAAGTGTTGTGAAATAAAAAGTCGGGAATGTGGGTGAATGAAAGGGTTTCGAATGAAAGATTGGTGAATTTGGAAAGGTGAAGCGATTATAAGCTTTGGGATTTATAAGTTAGGATTTTTGTGTGTTATTGATCACATTTGATCGTGTGTTAGCCACTATATCCAAATGTTCCATATCTTACCAAAGAGCCAACATTACAACCCATAATAAAGACCTCTTTCGATTCTTCTTTGGTCATGTACTACGAGCAATTTTGAGCGTCCGATTTGTGAAATCTTGACAAGGTGCATGTATTGACCGACTCGAGCGTACACACGTCCCATATTAAACACTTGAGCGAATTGAGCGAACACCCTCAAAATACCACTTGAGAGGAAGTCATCGTTTTGGCTTGCAATTGAGAAAGAGTAATACGAGCAATGCTTGATGATAACGAGTTTATGTTGATACTTTCATCTTATAAATAAGGATAAGCACAAGGATTTTTCTTTTTACATAATGTTCATTGCATGTACATTCTCGATTATTTTCGTTGTTCGAGGACGAACAAACCGATAAGTGTGGGGTAGTTGTTTTGCATGTAATTGTAGTGTTTTTCTCGTATTTTTAATTAGGTTTTTATTGTGGTTTTAACGGTTTTTATGTCGGTTATTTAGGTTTTTAAGTTGTTTTTCTAATCTTGTTGATTTTCTTATTTCTTGCTAATTTTACGTTTAAATGGGTTAAATGGTTTCAATTAAATTGGAGGTTTGGTGTAATTTTTGATTTTTATGTTTAAAATTCCTATTTTATAGGTAAAGGAATTGAAGGCCAAAAATACTAGCCAAGGCAAAGCCAAACTCCAAGCCAAACTTGAAGCCAAGAGAGGCTTACAAACACCCAAACTTTCTGGAATACTTGCCAACTCGCGCCACCACTTGCCAAGATAGCTGCCAGCGTCCGGCGCTTGCCACAGAACTCGCCAAGCTCCTTGCCAAGCACCCGCTGGCGCTTGCCAAACCACTGGCCAGTCTCTCAGCCCAGCACTTGCCAAACTGCTTGCCACAGAACTCGCCAAGGCCTCCTCCCAGCCCAGCACTTGCCAAACTGCTTGCCACAGAACTCGCCAAGGCCTCCTTCCAGTCCGGCGCTTGCCAGGATGCTTGCCACAGTATTCGCCACAAGCTCAAATCAAGGTCAAATCCGGGTCAACTTTGGTCAAACCTGGTCAACCTTGGTCAAAATTGGGATTTTCAAGCCTTTAGGGCTATTTTGGCCCATTTAAACCCAATTAAATGTAATATAAATAGGAGACTTCTTTCATTTTGCAAAGGAACCACTCATTCCCCAACCCAAGCATGGGTTCGGGATTAAAAACTCTCTCTCCAAGCTCTTAGATTCAAATTCTCTCTCTTAGGTTTTTAGATTCAATTTCAAGCTTTCATGTAATTTCCTTTTCTAGATTAGATTTAATTTCAAGCACCTCCTTTGGTTTGTAAGCCTAAGAAGAATCCAAATACTCCTTTGGATTGATACTTTTGATGCAATTTCATTCAAGCTTGCTACTCTTTCCTTTAATTCAAGTAAGTTTCCTTTCAATTTATTGCTTTATGCTTTAATTACATGCTTGTTCTTCATTTTCATGCTTTGTTCTTCATGTTATGCTTTTTGTCTTAGCACCTTGAATTCATGATGAAACTTATGAATTGGCTATGGAATCTAGATGAGTGACATATCTAGATCATAGATCGGCTCTTGGATCGTCTTGATTTTGAGTTTTTGCTATGCTTTATTTGCAATTTTATTTTTATACTTTGTTTCATGCTTAATCCTAGATCTAGGCTTTGTTTCTTGTTATTTTTCTTAAAGTTTCAAACTTTCTTGCTAATTTCCATTGCTCTTTACATCTATGCTTTCAATTTTTTTTAATTTGCTTTATTTAGGATTTTATGCGTAGTTGTACCTTGTGCATGCATGCTTGTACTTGGTGAAACAATGCTTGTTCTTGCTTATTTTCATTATTTCTTTGCATTTCTATTATGGGCATACAACCGAGGCATCCTACCAACTTGCATTTCAATTCCTAATTTAGTTTAGATATTTTATTTGCTTTATTTTTATTTTCTTCATTTTCCCAAGCTTGAAACATCTTGAAACCTTCAATCAAATCGATCTCCAATAATACCGAGCCATGAACCCGTTGATTCATTTCAACACCACGAAAACTATGAAAACAGTTACCCCTCTCGTGTTTTGTGAAGAAGTTGTAGAGGAATGTGAGGGGGTCGCCTTTGTGGATTCCAACGACACTTGGAATGTTGAATTCACTCGCTCTTGGTGAGAATGAAGAAGTTGTGCCATTTTTGGAGGATGTGGAGTTAATCGAGCCTCTTTTGCAACCACCCGATGCTTTATTGCTACTTGACCAAGTTGAGGTGGAAGAGGTAGTGGGGGATGTGTTGGATCCTACTCTCTCGTGCCAGACTACGACTACTTCTAAAGTCGAGAGAGAGGTGATGACAGTCGGGGAGACGACCGAGTACGTCGGCTCATTTTGGGTTGATCACGTTTGGGTGGTCATCTACTTACTCTTCCGACCACCGAAGCAAGCCCGCTCTTTTGTTGTGTTGACTTTCCGGCTTGCTCGACTTGCCCGCATTGGTCATTTGTGTCACCCGGTGTGTCTAATAGAGAACACCAAGGCGTGGCACGATCGCCACCTCTTCTTGGATCCCAGATAGCGTCATTTATATAAATCGTCGAGCTATAGACGTTAAAGTAGCGCTTATTGTGAGGCAACCCAATTTAAAAAAAAAACAAAAAAAAACAAAAAGATTTTAATTTTTTTTGTATATAACTTGTTTTTGCAACCCCCCGTTTGTTCATTCCTTGTAGATCACTTGCCTCGACTCCCGGAGAGGACTTATGCACAACCGCATTAACACAAGCTCGAAAAGAGGGGCGTTCTCTTTTCCCTACACTTTTTACCGCTTTTCTTAGCTTAATATGCAATGAGTACATTACTAGAATTTAAGTGTGGGGTGGTGGTTAGAGTTCGCCTTAGGCTTTTAAAATTGTTTGCATGCTTGCTTGTGCTAATTTGAGTAATGTGTGTGTTATTTTTGCTTGGAACCTTGACGAAGTGACGTGGTTTTGATGATTTGGTTAGGGATTTTAGATTGTCAATTGGATGTAGTGGACTTAGGTAACTTAACTCGTTGGGAACTTTGTTCGGCTTTGAATTCGTGCTATCCTTGAGATCAATTAGAACTAGTGCCTCAATTAGCCTCGTCATCGAACACTCTCTATAGGATATTTGTGTTGTATTTTGGATTCGTCAATTGCTCCATGTGCTCGATCAAAAATATTATAAGTTGCTAGTAGTAACGAATGATCGGAGTTGTTGATTTCTCTTTGTAAAAAAAAATCCGAAAACAAAAGAGAGAAAAGATGATGAATAAACAAGGATAAGTTATAAATCCTTGTAGTTATTAAGTAATAAACTCCTCTTGTTCCTTTTTTAGACTTTTTTTGTTAAAGAGAGTGTGGACGATCGAGGCTAGTAGGGAACCGATTAACGGTTCGACCGTGGATAGACCTTAGTCGGGTCAAGGACGGGGGGGCGAATTGGAGGGTTGCCTAGTACTTTTAGGTTTCGAGAGTCGATCTAAAATTTCTTTTTCAACGCATCATTATCGTCCTTTTAGCCAAGCTAACAAGCATTGTAGCATACAATGTCTCGAATTAGGTTTTGTGCATTAGTTTAGGATCATCCGGGGGTAGTTTCATAATTCTAGATTAGTATTGCTTGAGGACAAGCAATCATTCTAAGTGTGGGGTGGTTGATTTGTACTTTTTTGTACGCATTTTTTTTACCTTTTTGTGTCGCGTTTGTATGTGTTTTACTTGAATTTATGGGTATTAGGAGTCGTTTTGGCCTATTTCATTAGTTTTAGGTTTTTGTAGCTTTTGTGCGGTTTTTATTAGTTTTTCGTATATTTTTACTCGTTTTTGTATTTATGGCCGTAGGATGATCAAAGCGGTCCCGCTCAAGCTCAAGGCATCCCACTCGACTCGGATTGGAATGGACAAGTAAGGGAACACAGCACGAATGAGGAGCAACAGCCGGCTGACGTTTAGAGCGGAAATGAGAAACCGAGTCGGGAGCAGCTATGTCAGTCGATCGACAGGAGGCATCAGTTACTTGTTGACGAAGGCACACTAATAGTGTTTTTCCTTCAATACTCCCCCTTGTGCCAAGTCAAAGGGTGAAACGGTATTTTATTTTTGCCTCGTTAAAACCTTGCCGAGTAACAAAACCCAATGGGAAAAATAAAACTTGGTCTAACGAAAAAGAGTASAACACACCTATGTTGAGACTCCCCCTAAAGTCTACACCTCTCTCTGATATGTACATCTATCAAGAGAACTTTAGAAGTCTCCACTTCCTCAATTTACTTGATTCTTGAGAAAGTGCATGGTTGTTGGTTGTAGAAGAGTTGTGGTGATATTACTCGTATAATCACATTTTCTTAAGTGATAGAGTTCAAGCCACTATTATCAAATATATGAATGATCATAACATTTATCGTAGATACTCACGAACTACTACATGTATGATAYTGATCTCTTTATATGGATCGAATTAGTAACCAACATCAACGATACTATTTGGTGTTTCACAGTAGGAAGTAAACTCAACATTTTCTATAGGGATTACAAGACCATCCGCAGTCCCAATTGTATTTATGAATGGAAAAAATAAACTCGCGTCAATGGTTTCGTTTAGGTATCAAATTACATTTTGGTTCCATTCTAGTGACATTGCGCTTTCTTGAGTTAAATCAAGATAACAATTTTGAGAAATTATTATTTGGTCAAGTGTATTAGTAATGGTACAATAATGCGCATATTGTACGTAGGTAGAGAATTCCGGCTCCCACCAGTTCTTCGTCATTCCATTSACGAATTGYTATTTCCTTATATCTTCACTTAGACCAATCATAGGAGTGCTAACATATTGCACTTATCCATATTTAATTGCCTGATGATATTTTGGATATATGCYAACTGTAGAATTTAGTATTCCACAAACTCGGTTTTAGTTTAAAGCCTTAACATGACCGAGTTTCRCCATGGTTCATTATKTCAAATTAAAATTTCAAATAACTAGCGATATCTCTTATTTCATTAAGAGTGTATATTATGTTCCTTTCATCGACATATACAATTAGAATTGCAAATTCGAAACTTATTTTATTTATAAATATGCAAGGGCATAGATTATCTTTTCCCAATCAAGTAGTCACTTAGACGGTTATACCACATCCGTCTGGATTTTTTTCAATCCATAAAGCGAGTGTTTTAATTTAATTGCAAATGCACTCCGTGGCTTAGAGTCACTTGCCTTGGCAATGAAAGGCCATCAGGTACTTTCGTATATATATCTCTAAATCACGGTCCCCATAGAGATATGATGTAACCACAAGTATAAGCTGCATTCTCAGTTGTTTGGAATTATAACATCTATTATGGGAAAGTACATATCCCCATAGTCAATTCCAGGGCGTTTTGAGAAACTTTGTGCTTCAAGTATAGATTTGCATCTCATGGCTTAATTTTTCTCATTTCGCTTTCTGACAAAACTTTGTTTATGTCCTACAGGCTTTACACTTGGTGAAGTTAGCACTACCAAACCAAATACCTACCTTGTTGTCAGTGAATTTAGTTCTACCTGGATTGATTTTTTATATTTAGGTCAATTTTCTCTATATTAATATTTCAATAGAGCGTAGTTCGATATCATTGTGCTCTATGATTCCTTGAGCAACAATTTATATATCACCAATGTGTATGGAAAGTCTTTCCATCAACTTATATAAACTCACATTGTACATTGCGATTTCTTTATTCTCTGGAATCATATTAAACATCGGAGCGTCCTCTAGTAATGATTCATGGACATAAGTATAATTAGAGATAATCTCATGAGATTCATTATCTTCATTGATGATTAATTGAATTTGTGTCATACGTGCTCTCTTATTCCTTGGGCGAGTATTGATCTCACCAAGTGACCTCCCCCTGTTCCTTTTGGGAGTCACGACCTGAACCACACACCCACTAAATATGGTTACAATGTCTTAATCTGTGACATTATGCCCCTTTTGGGGTCTTTAACCTTGCAGACACATTTGCAGCTGGTATATATATGATCTCGTCACTTTAGAAATTGAGTCTTCTATACTTTGAAGATCAATCGTTCACTTTACTTTACTTTCACGTTACATTGTGAAATGTGGGGATCCTAATGAGACATCGTATGAGACTATTCGTGTCGTTCTATTAGAAAATACTTTTTCTTATCTCCCCCTAACAATGGGAAGACTATCTCATTAGAGTGACAAATTTGCTAAATTAGCGCGAAAGAGAACGTCTGTCAAGATTTCAAGTAGCGGAAGACTGTTGGAGATTCATATCCAACATACATACTTAATTGTCTTTAGAAACCCATATGAATGCGCTGTGGGGGCGCAATAGGCACATATACTGCGTAATCAAATATGTGTAGATATGAATTATCAGGCTTATATCCTGTTACCAACTGGTACGCAAAATATCTGGTTAGCAGGGGTTCATAAACGAATAAGTAAGAGTTGCATGCAATATTGCATAACCCTGTGCAAAGACAAATATATGAGTGCGCATAAATATTGTCTTAGTCACCATCTATATTCTTTTCGACGGTGTCTTCTTTGAGACCTTATTATATATGCACATTAGGGTACAAGATGCATTACATCGATCTTGATTAAAATGAAATAGACATCGAATACTTTTGATGTATACTCTCTAGCATTATGAGTTTGGGTGCTCTATAAGGGTGGTGAGTCCTCAATCATACTAAATGTGCTAGAAGTTTTGCAAATGCAATATTTTTATGGACAATATGTACCGAAACATCGACCAAAACTATAAAATACTTGAATGATTCGCATTTAAAATGGTTATGTCCACATGTATCACCAGTTATCAATTATAAGAATAGAATATTATACTTTGTATCTTTAGCATGTGCATGTCTCAATTATACAATTTCGCTAATGAACAAGTTTTGAAAAAAAAATGAGTGATGCATCTTTGAGATATGAATGTATGTAGTGCTCCTAGTACTTTAGAATGCACTAGCTGTAATGTAACAGCAATAGTTCGACACTATACTGTGCATCAAATTTCTATCTCATTTTGTGTTTCACTCAAAATAAAAGATGTTCTTTTTAATTTCTTATAAAATAGACCATCATATCACGACGACCAAAGAATCCATGCCAGTCGTATCAACACTTGAATGAGTCATTATCCAAAAGTTCTTTGTTGGTCATATCTTATGATTCAATAATCAAAAAGTAGTAAAGTAAATTTACTAGATTGACTCTAAAACGTGCTTTCTTCCACGTAAATTAAAGGTATAGTCCCATTCTCATAATGTATTTCTTAATGATAATCATCAATATGAATATCATCAAACTTAACAAGTTTTGTTCGCTCTTGGTCCATAATGAGCTTTTATGACTTTAATCAAGGTGCCACAAGGCATCAAGACTTTGTCACATATAAATATCAATAAGTGAATAATTGTCTATTTCTCGACAAACTCTCACATTCTATAGAGATATTTGAATGAAATACTTTTCATTCTAATATTATTTACTAGATATGTTACCTTATATCTAATAGTTTGGTCATGAACCTTGTATGTGAATGTGTGGTAAACAAACTCAATTACATTCAATGCTTTAGAATGAAATACAAAATTTACCAATGAGCCAAAAATAATTAAATCAGGCCACATCACATAAATCTAACTCAGAATAAATTTTAATAATGAATACAATAGTCTAATGTGAATTATTGATTATACTTTCATCAATCGAAATAGAGGATATCCATTGATGATGCAAGGTTATTGAAAGAACCTCCATGACTTATACCACGACCAATAAATATCACAAACTCTTTACTTGTGGTTCATTCTTCCCACATAAGTAGGGATCACCATGTCTCTTCCCCTTTACTTTGAGGTTATTTCCACTATTTATATCGATATTAGTTAGTCTTAAGAAATTTCTTTATCCGGAGGTCTAACATTGGTATTATGAAAAATAATCATGTCTCTCAATCACTTATTATTATAATTAATATTATACAAGTGCATCTTTATGTTTGCTCAAGTGGGGAAAAATAGAGTGAGATCGTATCTTTCAATTTATTATTTTCATTTAAAGGGACTTTCTTTTTCACATATGGTAAGGCGTATTATCAGTCGCAACATATCAAAGTCATTGACCCTTTTTAGCAAGCAAATAAATTTCTTTTCACTAAGTTCTTAGGCTTGGAAATAGTGTTTCATAAAATTCTCAAAATATTCATTTAGAGTACATCCCAAAGTTTATTGAGATTTTGAAACTACATATACCTCCAATATAAGATTTGGGGTCAATATGAATTCTCAAGTTCATAAGCAAATTGACTTTGTTTAAGTTTGACGATTATTTGTCAATTAGGGGTTGATGGGTGATATTATTGTGGAATTGTAGTTCTTATAGTTTCCATATCAAACCAGTGATGGAAGTACTCAGTTTATTTTGAGTATATTGAATTGTATTTAGATTGAGTTAGTTAAATCAGTTTCTTTAGATAATGAATTTGAAGTATGCATAATCTTTCTTTGATACAAGTGAATATAATTTATCACAAGACTTATTTACACAATTTTTTATCGTTCATTAACTTTCATTATCATGAAAATATGCAAATGTACAATCAATGATACATATTGAAAGTTGCTTATAAATTAGCTTGAATAGAATTATCCATGAACATATCAATTCATCAAAATTCATGATCAAGATATATAAAATCCATCAATTCATGGAGAAAAACCAACATACACATAATCTATCAATTCATGATTAAATAATTATATTGGTAAAATCATGATCAATATTTCATCTAATTATGTAAATAACTTGATTTACGATTTCTAAATTAGAAATCATCTGAGAGCATAAGTATTAATATATTACTCTATGAAGATCATTAAAATATTGTAAAATTATATGTTTGTCAATATTGCACATAACATCACATGCATATAATCACAGGTAACATATATACATATACATGCACAATAATACATACCATGCCATATATACATATTGTCAAATATTTATTAGTTGCATTTAATAAATAATAGGGTAATTCGAGTTACCTTGGAGGAAAGTCATGATTCTTTCCTAATTTTGTTTTTAGGTTTCGAATTATAAAAAGATTAAAATCCGATCTCCACCATACAGATTCCACATATACGTTTTTTGAATAATATATCCACAATTCAGTTTCATCCAACGGTTAGATTGTGTGTAATTGAATTTATAAAATAAGCTGGGCAGGCAGTTACGAGAAACAGGATCAGCTCTATTCAAAATTCATTATCGGATTCTTCATAATTCATATTCCAATATCCACCGTTCATATTAAACCTTCATATATTTGAAATCCAAAATTTGGCTTGATCCAACGGTTCTATTGTATACAATCGTATTTCGAAAAATGCTGCACAGAAATTTCCGAAAATAAAATTTGCTCTGTTCAAAATTTTATATATATTTTCTCGTATATCAGAATCCAATCTTCACCGTTCAGAATTTAATTCAAAAGGTTCTGAAGGTCATGTAAAAATATGAGCTCGATCCAACGGTTGAAACTCGAGAAACAGATTTTTTAAACATATAATGCAGTTAGAAACTTGAGCCACGAATATTGTGTATAGGGTATGGAGGCTTATTCTCGATCACTCTCAATAGGTTAGAGTTTCGTGCTGATAACGTGTAAAAGGAAAAGCATAAGGAGAATACATAAAAGAGAAACGAAGCAGACGGTAGAAATTAGGGTTCTCTTATTCATCAAAGACTCCCTTTATATAGGGTATCAATTACATGTTTCCATAATACATAAAGATAATAAATACCTAGATTGTCCCTCATCAGTTACTTGTTGACGAAGGCACACTAATTTTGTTTTTCCTTCAACACTTAATTTATTTAATGTTAATATATTTTCATTTAAAATGAAAATTGCTGTGGAGAAAAGGAAGGAAGGAAGCAAGCAAAGATAATGGAATGGAGTATTAATAGCCGGAAAAAAAAAAAAGATAAGTATAAAAATCAACTTTGAACATAATTTATTTCATACTTTTATAACTTGAAATTTTTTAAAATATATATCGAAGTTTATCGGCTAGAAACCTGACATGACCTATTGTAGTATGATATGTCTATGAATAGAGTCTAGGGTCTAAGTAGGTGTAACAATGCCATGAATGAAGACATATCTTTTAAAAAAACTAACAATTGAATATATTTTATATAATCTACTTTTATATATTTATAATGCGATATTTATTTATATATGTTGAATCTAAAAACTGAAAGATAGGCTTGCTTGTATCTCAGGTTTGGAAAAGGTCAACTAAAGAACCATTAATGAGCAAGGGGATCACACAAACAATAAAAGATAAGTAATAGAATTCAAACTAATATACTTATACACAAATAGAATTTATACTTAATATAGTACAGCTAAATACTAACTGTGTCTTTGTTGTATCACAGGTTGTAGATAACTGGCAAAGACACGCATGTCAGGCAAAACAACTCATAGGACTGCACTTAAACAGGTAAAAGATTCTTTATGCATATGACTCCTGTTAAGTTTTTCAAAAAAAATTAATAACATATAAACACAACATTAATTTGTGTAGTTTCTAAACTGCAGATTTAAAGGATTTACTGGACAAACAGGTATGACAGATTCTTATTGATATTCAGTTTAAAGCATGATTTAAAAAAATAATTACCTGACCATTGTGATGTTTGTTTGTGCTCTTTTTCGTATGATATCGGTCTTCCTCCTCGTATTGATTACTACTAATGCGCTGGTCCAAATATTGATTACCCGTTATATGTTTATATTCTAATGTTCAGTTGTGTGTGTATGCGTGTTTATTTTTTTAAGAATAGTAAACCCTACTTACCTGAACTGCTACGCGGAAGTAAAATTTATGATGTTAGGGTTAACTATAGATAATCTTATAGGCACACAGAGAGATATTTAAAACAAATCTTTTGCAAATCGATAAGATACGCATTATATTTAACCGTTAAAATTTCATCATATTACTTATCTACTAAATAGAATCTTCAGTTATCATGATTCTTAAAAATAGAAATTACTTTTCAACACACCGAGATGATTTACTTGCAAAATATAACAAATTGTTTTCTAATTTTAGATATATTATTTCTCAAACTTCTCAATAATGAATCTATATGATTTAATTTGTTTACCGGAATTTAAATTGAAAATATATTTTAAGAATCTCTTTTATTATATTTACTACAATTTATGGAACATAATAATTGAATAATTTTATCGAGTTTATATAACTTGTATATTGATAAATATCGATAATTTCTGTTCTTTTCAAAAAGAAATATTTCCTTATATTTATATCTAAGACGGTTCTATTGTTCAAAAAATCTACAACTTTTAAATATCTTGATTTTTCTATTTTTTTAAATACTTGTATATTAAGAAATATGGATAAGTTGTACATATCTAATAGTTTTTATTTTTCAACAATAGTTATATAATGGAAAAAGTTCAAATAACCATTTCAATTTTATCATTTAAATTCAAAAAAATTCGTGTAAAGACCGACGTTCATAAAATATAGTTCAGGAGTTCACGACTTAAAAGTTTACTCAATTATTATCTGTTAGTTTATTTTACATTAATGCATGCATTAATATCAGTGATGATTAGTGGATGCGTTGTTTTTCCGTACTTTATTAAATTATGCTATGCGAATGTCTTTGTGTATAATTTTAGTGATTGTAGTTTATTTATTTATTTTATTTGATCTATGTTTTGGTTGATTAATAATTCCTGCTTTAGATTATAGGATAGTGATCAAAAATTTGAAAACATAAAATCAATACAGTTTAAGCAATCTTTTAAACTACTTCAATATTTTTTATTGAAGATTTTTGTAAATGGTTGACTCTATTAAATATTAATATTTTATAGTAAAATATGTTTTTTAAAAAAAAGAAGCAATATACATTCACATAAAAGACTATTATTTGTAATAATTATCTAAACAAAAAAGTTAATAATAATAGAATAATTTTATTAAGTAATATAAAATCCAGAAAATATTATATTTTAAATCACATGAATACTGTTTAAGTATAAAATGATTTCTCCCTCAACTTAAATCCAAAACAAAATATAAAATCTCAATTCGAAATCCCAATAGCTATATTCAAAGAAGTACTAACTGAATAATAAAAAAAAAGTAGAAAAAATAATAATTTAATAAATAGTTAAGAAATGTTCTCTTCCTCATCGTGGTACGGAACTTGTCGGTGTTGCTACATAATAGTTTCTAATCGCATAAACGCGACCTTCAACTATTCGATTTTCGAACAATTTGATATTGATCTTTTTTATAACCCCAGTAATGCGTCCTCCCTGTTTTAAAGTAATTAGCAACAATGTATTTCAATTCAATACATTAATTGAATAATAATGAGTAGATAACACGAACCTATATACATCTATATATAAAAATAAAATAAAATACAAATAATTACCTCTGAATCATGGAAAACGATTTCCATAGAAGTTTTTTGATCCTTATCATCGAATCCGTATCTAGCAAAAAGTCGAACGACCCTAAGCTTAAGTGTCTTTTTGTTCGTAAGGTTGATGTCTTTGGTCAGTCCAAATAATGGAGGCATCGTTCCAAAAACTCTAGCTGCCCAGGTTCTGAAAATAGAGAAAAAACAAAGACACTTTCAGAGGAGTATATGAAATTGATTTTTGCAAATAATAGAACCCTAAATTTATAGGGTGAATTGGTTGAAACCCTAAATTTTGAATATTTGGAATTTTGTGTAACCGAGAAGAAATATCAGATTTCGTATTCCTTCATTACAGACAATGCATCTGTTTTTTATTTTTTTGTAGATTCTTTTACGTGGTTTTTGGAATTAAAAAACTGTTCTGTTCAATTGTCCATAAATAAAACGTCTTTAATAGTCTAAAAAAGATTATGCAATCTGATATTCAAAAAATAAAATACGATATTTTCTTTGGTTGCCTAATCTACTGCAATTGTATTTAATTTTTTTGTAGATTTTGGTAAGTAGTTTTTTGAGTTAAAAAACTCAAAATTTTAATTATCCACAAATAAAACGTCTTTAATTAGGCTAAAAGAAAGTATGCAATCTGATATTTATAAAAAAAAAGATGATATTATCTTTAGTTGCCTAATCTACTGCGATTGTTTCAATATGTCAATTTTAATTTTATTTTGTTGCTTAAAGATGCTTTTTTTTGAACATTTTTTGTTGGTACTATTGCATTAGCAAATGTATTTTCAATATAAAAAAAAAATCTGATTTAATGTATTTACCTTTTTTAGGATTTTAATTTTGCAAGAGAATTGGATTGAATCAACTACCTATTTTTCAAAGTCCATGCGTTTGAATGATACATGATTATTTAGAGCTTAATTGTGCAAGGTGATCAGATTTTAAAGTTAATTTCGGTATGATTTATTATGTTATTGCTAAATTAGGTATATTTTGGGCCTTTAAATTAATTTATTTTCATGCTTTGTTTTTATTTATTCCTCATTGCTCGGGGCCTGTAATTATTTTTGTATTTATGTTTCTTTTGTCATGCTTGTTTTATCTGTTATTTCAATCGAAAATCAGATATATATGGCTAACAATCTAACATATATTATAAATATAGAAAATCTAAAATTGATAATCTCATACAATCAAAAATCCAGTTTATGTGGCTCAAAAATATTTAATTCAGATATTTCATAGAATAGAAATAGATTTAAACAGATCTGAATTAAAAGCATCAAACAATTTTGGTAATAAAATCAAAATATTAATTAATGATATCCTAACTTGTAGCCATAAAATTGGAAATCCAGTCCCCCTATTAAACCTCAAAAATCACACGCATGGAATTTGAATCCGTGTTGAAAAGTCAACAATTGTGACTGTGATATATATTTTTTTTTAAAAAGCACTTGAAAAGTCAACAAAAGTGGGGGGAAATTGCTTTTTTGGTCCATTATATTGTCCACTTTCTAATTTTGGATCATAATATTGTCCACTATCAAAACACATACACGAAGTTGGCAAAATCATCAAAAAAGGTACAAAATTATCCAATACGGGCTTGATGGCTGACGTGGCAGGATCCAATCTTTATTTATCAATTTTTATTTAATTTTAATGCAGAAAAAAAAAAACCTGAACTATCCAAACTACCCCCAAACCCTTCACATCCCCACCCGATCTGCACTTTTCACCATTTCAGTTAATTTCTCCCCAACTCAACTCTAAAACCCTACGAATTAAATTGCCCCAAATTAATCAATGCTTTGGTTTGCTTCGGAGTCTCCATCTCGAATTGGCTGTTCCGGTAACTATTCAAGCTTCTTTCTTTTTTAATTTAATCTTAATGCTCACTCAACCGCCGCTAATCGAAAGCTGTAAACCTTGTATGACGAGCGCTTCGGAGTTGTTCTACAATTGGCGGTCTCGATTCGGCTGGACTTCGGATCCGTTTGACCCCAGTTCGGATTTCGGTTCCCATCCACATCTCGACCGGAACAATCGCCGCCACCACACCCACAACAGTCCCGGCGGCAATCACGCTCGCTGCGATCGGCTCGATCCAGACGGCTGCGATCTGTTGCGCCGCCCTCATCATCACCCGAGACCACAGCCGTTACATCGCACTTCTTCTTCTTCTTCCCACGCTCCTCAAGTAAGAGCCCTTTCCTGTCACATCGTAAAATGATTGTAATTGAATTCATGGAGTCTGTTTTGATTGGAGTTAGTTGCAGTAGAGCTTGTATTTTCTGTTAATTAATTGAATTAATAAGATATTAATCAACATTTATGGACGAGAGAATTATTTGTCCCCGACCCCATAAATGGATTTATGTTATGCTCACGTTGCCATTAGATCTAATGTTGTACTACCAAGTTTGGATTCAATATTGTTAAGTTATTGAAATGAATTGTTAAGCTTCATGTTTATTATATGCATTACTTTGGCTTTGCTCTCATTTGTTTCCGTTGACGTGGTCAGGAACGGGAATCAACTCGGGTGGAAGACCATGGGCACCTACTTTCTTCTGGAAATAATGTCAGTAGTCACGTTAATGTATGAGATAGGATGAGAATTAGTGGGAGTGGGAATGAGAGTCACAGGGATGTGAAGGTTTGGGGGTAGTTTGGGTAGTTTAGGCTTTTTTTTTATTTTTCTGCTTTAAAATTAAATAAAAATTGATAAATAAAGATTGGATCCTGCCACGTCAGCCATCAAGCCCGGATTGGATAATTTTGTACCTTTTTTGATGATTTTGTGAACTTCGTGTATGTGTTTTGATAGTGGACAATATATTGGTCCTAAATTGGTAAGTGGACAACATAATGGACTAAAAAAATAATTTTTCCACAAAAGTGGCTTTGCGACAAAAAAGTTTATATTTGAGGAAAAGTAAAAGTTTTGCAGGTAACCAAAATAATTGTCTCATATAACCAGTACTGTTTATATATAGGGAGAGATAGAGAGATTTCAAAACAAACATTGTCTATGACGTCAAACATACAATCACATCGCACCAAGTTGAAAGACGAACTAATTATAAGGAATAAATCAATCACCTAATATCTCTCCGATATTCTCGAAATACTTTTATTAATGTAATTATTTGTAAAGATTTGTTGTATCTTTCTATATCCTGTAATTTGATTATTCTCTTGTAATCCCTTCTATATTAGATGCACAGTTTGATCAATTCCCAAATTATATTTTCTATACTAATAGCTGTCAGAGGCAAGTTATTCTTCAAGAATGAGATGACTAATATAAGAGCATCTTCAATGCAAGAATGTGAAAGTGAAAAAATTGACACATGGAATAAAAATAATTATATAGCACATTAAAATAATTATGTGGCACATTAAATGCTTGACATTATCAAGAGCAATGTTAAATTCTAGACATTACTCTTGACAATGTTTACAATTAATTTTAAAGATATCATTCAATTATGTTATTTCTGTCCCTTTATTTTTTCTAAAAATAAATAAAATAAATTATCATATATATAACATTAACATTGATGTATTGGAGAATTTTTTTTTTTTTTTTTATAAAATATCAATGTCATTAACACTATTGCATTGCAGATACTCTAATAGTATCACTGTCACGTAAGTAAGTGCAACGTAAAACTGTCTTTAGGACTGTCACGTTTATTATTTTTTGAAGGGAGTTTATTGCGTCTTTTCTATTTGTTTAATTGTATTATTCTACAATTACCGTATAATTGTGAATTAATTGAAGTAGCTTTTTGAAAGCAAAACACTCAGAAAATATCAATATGACTTTTTACTTGCGCCATCAAAGCAACTTAAAGCCACTTACTTTCCACTAAACAAGAAACGATAAAAGCACACAATGACACAAATATCGCATTTGTGTGTAAGCTTTATATCTTGAACCGCTGGCCACATGCTTTCATCAATCCTTTCTTAATGGGGAAATAATGTTAGTTTATGCTAAGATTAAAAGTAAGAATATTATCTTCTTTTTTTAACTGAGGCAACCTAGTTCCAAAGATAGAAAGAACGTGTAGTATTTTAATTACATGACATTTTAAGATATTATATTATATATTGAAGTTTTAGCTATCGATTGTCGTGTATTTGATTGTCTATTTCAAATTAATTGTTATTTATTATTCACATATTTTTTTGTAAAAATAATTTAGATAAGTGGAGTTTTATAATTTTAATATAATTGAATGTTGCAAATATATATTCCAATCTTTATACTTAATATTACTTTACCATTATTTTATTATAACATCGTTCGTTCATTGAAAAGAGACAAATCAAAAAATATATTATATACATATTTATTATTTTCAATATATCTTTTTCAATTTATGTTATAGTAATATTTCAATTATATATTAAAACGGTATATTACCAAAATAACAATCAAATCCATCATAAACCTATCTCACGAAGTATGTAAATAGAAAAAAGAAATACCCAAAATTAGAGAATATTTGTTGATATATATATATATATATATATATATATATATATATATATATATATATATATATATATATATATAAAAACAGTACTGGATATATGAGATAATTGTTTAGGTTTCCTCCTAAATTTCTTTCTTTCCCAAAAAAAGAAACTTTTTTGGTACAAAATCACTTTTATTGACTTTTCAACAGTTTTTTTATTTATAATTTAAATCTCACAGCACACAATTGTTGACTTTTGCAACACGGTTTTCAAATTTCATGCGTTGTTTTTTGAGGTTTAATAGGGGAACTGAATTTCGAATTTTATGGCTTCAAATTAGGATATCATTGATTAATATTTTTTGGATTTTTTACCAAAATTGTTTGATACTTTTAATTCAGATCCGTGATAATCTATTTTGATTTTTTGAAATATCAGAATTACATATTTTTGAGCCACATAAATTGAATTTTTGACTGTATTAGGTTATCAATTTTACATTATGTATATATATATAAATATATATATATATATATATATATATATATATATATATATATATATATATATATATATCGTATAGTACATATCCGATTATTAGCCATATATATCTGACTTTTAAAGCAAGCATGACAAAAGCAAACATAAAGATAAATTTAATTACAGGCCCCGAATAAAGAAAAATGAAGTATGAAAATAGTTACAGACCTCAAATATAACTAATTTGGCACTAACACAATAAAGCATACTGGAATTAAACTCTAAATCTGATCTCATTTCACAATTAAACTCCAAATAATCTGGTATCTTTCACATGTATGGATTTTGAAGAAATCGGTAGTTGATTTAATCCGATTCACTTACAGAATTAGAATTCTAAATAAAGTAAATACATTAAATCAGATTTTTTATTCAAGAAAACTGATTGCCTAAAATCACTCTAATGCAGTAAAACGAATTAAAGACATTTAATTTATTGAAATTGAAACAGATCGATTTTTTATAAATAAAATCGACCAGTAAAAAACGTTCAATAAAATAGAATTAGGCAACAAAATAAAATCAAAATTGACAAATTTAAACAAAGAATCGCAGTAGTTTAGGCGAGAGAGTATACCATGGACCCAGTTGCACCTTGCAAGGTGCACCCTGTAATTTAATTTATTATCGTATATAATTGACATATATCATTACATATAACTTGTACATATCATCACATATAACAGATACATATCATCACAAATAATTGAAATTCTAAATCTAAAATCCTAAAATTAAAAAAAAAATAAACCTAAAATAAAAAAATCAAACCCTAAAAATGGAAAATTAATCCCTAAAATGAAAAACTAAATCCTGAAATCGAATATTAAACTCTAAATTCTAAGTTTCTATCATATATCATCACATATAACTAGAACATATCATCACATATAACTAACACATATCATCACATATAACTGGTAGAATGATAGAATTTTTCCGGGATCCTAAAATGAGAAATTAAATAAAAAAATAAAAAACTAAACCTTAAAATGAAATATTAAACCCTAAAATATAAAACTAAACCCTAAAATGGAAAAGTAAACCCTAAACTCTAAATTTTTGTCACATATCATCACGTAGAAATACCATATCTTATCACCTATAACTGTCATATATCATCACGTATAACTGTCATATATCATCACGTAATACAGGAGCACCTAGCAAGGTGCACCCAGGTGCACCTAATAAATTGCCAGTTTAGGCAACCAAAGATAATATCATATTTTTTCAAAATATCAGATTGCATACTATTTTTCAGCCTATATAAAGACGTTTATTTTGTGTAAAATTAAGCAGAATAATTTTTTAAATCTAAAATCGACGTAAAAAAATCTACAAAAGAATTAAAAATGGATGCATTGTCTATAATGAAGGGATACAGAATCTTATATTTTCGGGTATAAAGAATTCCAAAAATTCGAAATTCAGGGTTTCAACTAATTCACTCTATAAATATAGGTTCCTATTATTTGCAAATCAAACTCACATCCTCCTCTCCCGAATGTGTATTTGCTTTTTCTCTATTTTTAAAACGTACGTAGCTAGAGTTTTTAGAACGATGACTCCATTATTTGGACTGACCAAAGACATCGACTGAACAAACAAAAAAGCACTTAAACTTAGGTTCGTTCGGTTTTTTGCTAGATCCGAATTTGATGATAAGGATCAAAAGACTTCAATGGAAATTATTTTTCATGATTCGGAGGTAATTATTTTGTTCTCAATAATTTTGTTATTATATATAGATGTATATAGGTTCTAATTATCTACTAATTAGTATTCGATTAATGTATTGAATTAAACTAATTTGTCTCTAATTATTTTAAAATAGGGAGGACGAATTAATAGTGTTATATAAAAGATCAATGTAAATTTTTTCGAAAATCGAATAGTTGAAGGTCTCATTTATGCTATTAGAAACTATTACGTAGAGAACAACACCGGCAAATTCCACACCACGATGACGAAATTCAAAATTATTTTCCATGCGAAAATAATTTTAGTCGACGTGAAGGAGGAATCTTTCCCTAATTACGTGTTTGATTTTCGTACTTCTTCAACACTGACTGCCGTCAACAAAGTTGACGAGACAATGTTGTTTGGTTAGTTTCTCAATATTTTTGAATAATTACAAATATATACAATTTTGGTCATTTTTTAACTAATTTAGTTAAGTTTCTTATTGTAAATATAATTGGAATGGTGTCGGAAATTCGTAACCCCAAGAAAAAGAGTTGATCGAAGGACGTCGAGTAAGATTGATTGAGATTATTCTCGAAGATTTAAGGTAATTTCCAATTATAGGATTTTGCATATTATTTCAAGTATGAAAAATCGGTGCGGAATAATGTCCTAAACTTCGAAGGGCTATGTTGTTCGGATTGATGAGAAAGATGAAGCGAGAATTGGTGGAATTGTGCAGGATGATGATTGAAAAGAGAATTTCTTGGTTTTTATTTATTTATTTATTTGTTATTGTTATTGTTATTGTTATTGTTATTGTTATTATTATTATTATTATTTAGTTACTGATACTTTGAATACTGCTATTGGGGTTTCAGATTTGAGGTTTATTATGCAGTTTAGAATTTAAATTGACATGTGAAAGTATTTTATACTTAAACAGTATGATTTAGAATCTGATATTTTTCAGATTTTATATTGCGTAATAAAATCATTCTATTATTAACTTTTGAGTTTAAATAATTATATTAAAATAGTAGTCTTTTTATGTGGATGTGTATTGTCTCATTTTTGTACATACTTTACTATTATATATTAATCTTTTATATAGTTCACCATTAATAAAAAAATTTCATAAATACTATTAACGTAGTCTAAAAGATTGTTGCCTAAACTTTAAGTACATTGTATTGATCTAATATTTTCAAAATTTTGATTACTATTCTGTGACTATAGCAGGAATTAAAAATGTCCAAAATATACATCAAATAAAAGAAGTAAATAAATTACAATCATTAAAATTATAAACAAATACATTCGCATAGCATAATCTAATAAACTACAGAATATAAATGTATACACTAATCATCACTTATATTAATGAATGATTAATATAAAATAAATTGACAGATAAAAACTGAGTTCCTTCTTAAGTTGTGAACGTAAGAACGATTTTTTTTTATGAAATAGTAATTTGTAATTTTCCTCTATAAACATGTTTTTGAAAATTAAAAAAATATTATTTATATACAATTTATTGATTAGAATTCAATAGTGCTTAATTATCGATTTATAAAAAATCAAGATATTTATAAAGTTGTCAATTTTTTGAGAAATAAAAAATCTTAGATACAAAAAAGATGCTAATTCTTTTTTTGTATAGAACACAAATTATCGATTATTCGTAATATACAAGTTGTACAATCTCAAGAAAATTTTTAATTATTATGTTCCATAAATTGTAGTAAATATAATAAAAGTGATTCTAAAATTATATTTTCATTTGAAATTTTATAGATATATCAAATTGTTTTATTAGTGAGAAGTTTAGTGAAATAATATATTTTAAATTAAAAAATAATTTTTTATATTTTGCAATTAAAATGTAATTTCTATTTTTAAGAATCCTGATAATTGAAGATTCTATTTAGGAGATAAGTAATATGCTTTAAATTTAACTATTAAATATAATGCGTATCTTAAAGATTTGCGAAAGATTTATTTTAAATATATCTCTTTGTGCCTATAAGATTATCTCAGATTGCACAATACTAAACCCTAACAACCTAAATTTTACCATCGCACGGTAGCTCAATTTAATAGGGTTTCAAGTAAAAAATAAACACAAATACACACACAACTGAACATCCGAATACAAACATAGGACATGTAATTATATTTGGAGCAGCGCATTGAGAGTAATCAATATGAGGAGGAAGACCGATTTCATACAAAAAAGAGCAGAAACAAACATCACAATGGAAGGTATTTTTTTTTAATTATGATTTAAACTGAATATCGGTAAGAATTTATCATACCTGTTTTTCCTGTAAATCCTTTAAACCTGCAGTTTAGAACTACAAAACTTAATATTATATTTATATGTTATTAAGTTTAGTTAAAAACTAAATAGGAGTTAGATGCATAAAAATGTGTTTTACCATGTAAATGCAGTCCTATGAATTGTTTTGCCCGACATATGTATCTTTGTCAATTATCTACAACATGTGATAAAACAAAACCAGTTAGTATTGTTGTAGTTTATTAAGCATAAAAATCTATTTGTGTATATGTATATTATTTTGAAGCCTATTACTTATCTTTTATTGTTTGTGCGGCCCCTTTGCTCATCAATACTTCTTTTGTTTTCCTTTTTCGAACTTGAGATACAAATAAAACTCCTTGCAGTTATGTGATAAGAACATATAGTTAATGTAAATTATTGAACTAAATAATGTTGTTGTTTTAAATTTGGAATGGCAGTGTAAGTGTAATTTAGGGATGACATTGTGGTACTTATCTTTCTTCATGTTGTGAGATATTGTTTGTTCTCCATAATATATGTTCCAAACTTGCAAGATTAATGCTAGAAGATTTCAAATTCAACATAGATAAATAAATATTGCATTATAAATATTAAACAATAGATTATATAAAATATGCAGTTGTTATTTTTCTCAAAAGATATATTTTTGTTCGTGGCATTGTTACACCTACTTAGACCATGGACTCTATTCAGAGGCATTATCATACTACGATAGGTCATGTCAGGTTTCTAGCCGATAAACTTAGACATATTAAAATTTTTATTCTAAAAGTAGCAATTGAATTATTTTCAAAGTTAGTTTGTGTACTTATCTTTTTTCCAACTGTTAATGTTTCATTGCATTATCTTACATGTTTGCTTCCTTTTGAAAGTTGGTTAAATCAGACCTGATACACAGTTAGGAAACAATTAGATCAGCACACATGATAAATAGCAGCAAATAAGTTAGATCATACATAATAGTTGTAGTATTCAATCTCATACTTCTATATACTTAAGAAAATAGTAACAGTTTGTATGTTAAAGGATAATGTATTAACATAGAAATAACTTAAGTAAATAAAAAATAAGTCAATTGCAAAGTCTTAACATACTCAAAGCAAAATGATAATGTGATGCAGTGTCAGGTCAATTGCAAAGTCATACCAAATAGATCAAAGAACATGTAAAATTAAGAAATGAACACACCCCACATAAATTAAGAATAGATACGATAAGATATTATCAGAAAATATTATGTCTATTTAAATTTAAAATATAATTCATAAAGTTATACATACAGTGAATGGGAACTGAAGCACATACCATAGAATATCAATAAAACATGTAAATAAGTTACAACCAGATAATTATACATGCAACAACCCTTCAGATAATTGTACTTTTTTTTTAAATTTGAAAATAGATAATTAATACAAATGATGATATGGAGTAGTATTTTCTTATTTAAAAATTAGATATTGTGTAAGAAAAATGATGGCATGCATCATTTAATTTATTTAATTTGCAAATTGTTCCTGTATAAACAAGTAAGATTCAAAATAGTAGTAAAGATAAACATTAGAAGACAAAAAAAATATATTTTTTGAATAGATCAAACACAATAAATTGATTTTGATCCATATTGATATACTTTTTGAATAAATCCTACAAAATACACTGATTTTTAAATTAAATATTTATAAATAAAAAAGTTTAAAAATATAATGCCTCGCATGCAACAATCATATTTTAAAATATTTATTCATAATTTTTGATTAATTTTTTTATTTGAGAAGTTATATGAGATAAATCCGATATTTTAAAAATAATATCTCTCAAAAGAAGAATCCATGTGAAATCCCCTAATCTGGCATGTATCGAAAATTGTTACACTGGACTTGACCCAATAGCTATTGAATACAGATCTAGATGAACATATAAAAATAAGTTATATCTCAACATAGACGGACAATTTTAAATGAATTTCATGCAATAAAAATACTAATAATTGATGTGATTTGCAGATCTCTAAGTAAAATAGGTCACAAATATTTAAAAAAATTTGAAAAACAAACAAATGTTAGGATTTTAATGAAAAAATGGAGATCTACAAAATTTTTATGATGGGTATCATTTTAAAAACTTACTGAAAGCAAAAAAATGAAAAATAAAAAACGATTCGGAGGTTTACCCGATAAATTATTCTCAAAATTAGAGAATAAAAGTCACTGCATGTGATCAAAACCCGTTAGAACTTCAGATCTGCCATAGATCTGGTCTCATTCGACTGTTACTTTAGAATCAAATAGGAATTTTATGGCGTTTGTTTGGTGTGTGTGAACGGTGATGGGATGCGAGGGAGATGGTGGATGTAACCAGAGGTAGGGTTTGGGAACTCATGGTGTTTTCATATTTGTGTGAACGGTGAGTTTTAGTCAGACGGAGATGGCGAAGGAGCGGTGGAGATAGACTACAGATTGGGGAGATGGTGTTCGTGTTGTGTGTGAGTGGTGAAGCTTAACGGTGACTGTAGTTGGCTTTGGAGTGGTGGGTTTTGGTTCCAGTTTCGACAGACTGGAGAAGGGTAGGGTTTTTGGGGGATGGAGTCAGCTAGGGTTTGTGGGGGGCGGAGACAACTAGGGTTTGGGGGGTGGCGAATGAGGCGAAAACTTAGGGTTAGGGTATATATAGTAGGTTAGTTTGTGAGGGTATATTTGGACCGTTGGATGTGGTGTGAGATTTATTGACCGTCTGATTTCGGATGGGTTTAAGTGGGGTAGGATTACAAAACGGGTTAGGGCTTTTTTGGGCTTTTACAATTGGGCCGAATTAACTGCAATTTTCTTAATGGATTGGATCTTAAAATTATTGTATTTGTATTTCTTATTGAAAATATATAAATTTAAACTATTATCTATAGAAAATAAATTTAAATTAGTTTTATATATAGTATAATATTTGATTAATATATCTATGTATTTTTTTTTTGTTTCTTCAATTTAGTTATTTATTTTAATTATTAATCCAATAACATTATATTGTTTTTTATTACATTAAGTTATAAGTATTTATCTTATTTTATTAAAACCAATATAAATAAATTTATTATCTTTTTTATCAATTGAAGACCTATTATCTACAGAAAATATAAATTTATTTTTTTCGTATGTGTATATGTATGTATATAATTTATTAATTATGAGTTGAAATAAGATATTAAAATAATAATTTTAGATATTTCTTATGATTTTTTATATAATATTGAATTGAAATAATATATTAGAATAATAATTTTAATCATTTTTTATGTAAATAAAGAGAGCATGTATGTATATGTGTATGTATGTAAATACTTTATTAATTTTAAATTAAATAAAGATATTATAATAATATCTTATAATAATGTTATGTTATATTATAATATCTTATTATAATGTTAAGTTAATTTAAATTAAGTCAATTATCCATTAATGTATATATCTCAATTCTTAATTTCAAAGTCAATGTGTTTTGTTTAGAGATTTGATTATCTATAATGATGTAGGGTATTCTATCATATGTGTCTATTATTTGTTGTGTTTAATTTAAATCTTATATATGACATTGCATACATTTGATTTCTTTTTTTGACACCAGTCTCTATCAATGTAAATAACTTTGATTTAATTTTCTTATTTTATTAATAATAAATCTATTTCGAATTATCTTTAATTGTAAAATTAGATTACAATATTGTCAGCTTGTTTATGTTATTATCCTATGAATTATCATTATGTTTGTGTAACGGGACGAGATCGGTTGTTACAAGACTTTTCACGCACGTTCTTAAATACCAAATTCTAATCGGTGCAAAAGCGAGTGAAAAGATGTTTCCCCGAATGAGTTTAACGTCTTCTGACGTTATGATACATTTCAAGTTTTAACGAACACACTTCTGCTCATGATTTCATATGCGATGACGATAAATAAGAGTAAGAGTCAATCACTTTCGAACGTCGGCCTTTATCTAAAGAATCTCGTGTTCAGTCATGGTAAGTTATAAGTTGTCGTGTCACGTATCACCCATCGAAAGGGGTTGAATATATTAGTTTGTGGTGATAACGATTCGGGATCGAACATGACAATAATATAGTGCACAAATAAGTATTCAGTAACGTATAATCTTAACGTTCATGTATGTAGTGTATATTCAATTTATAATTTATTCAGTGTAAATTTTTTAGATATTTCTCGTCATCTCTATCTCTCTATTTATTTATATTTTCACATAGTAAATATAAGAAAAATAATATTAATATAATTTTTATTTTTATATTTTAACGTTTTGCCCGACACGAGTGTTAGAAAATCTAAGTACACTCAACAAGTCGTAATGAATGAAAAAAAAACCCACATCATAGGCATTAAATTGCATACAAACAATAATTCCATCGACAAACTTCCATTTAATTTTGCCCCTAAACCAACGATGAAACTATTTATACATGAAATATTTTTTTGACCCCACATGCGAATAATAGATAAAAAAAAATAGAAAAACAAATTACAATGAGACAACCAACTAAACCAACTAATTTCTCCAATTTTAAATAATACCACAACTACTACTTAAAAAAAAAGATCACTCTTGGCTATTTCTTGATTTTCCCAAATCCCAATTTTAATTCAACTATAATCAAACATATCAGCAGAGGCCATAATAGGCCATGGATTGTTCAAGAAACCATCACAAAACCCTTGATGCTGAAAATCCTGAGCCTCAAACATGCACCCTCCGGCGGCGGCTCCGGTAGCCGCCGCCACCTCCGTGGCAGCGGAGGAATTTATATAATCCACTATCTCATTCAGGGATTTAAGTCTTTGTGTTAGCTCCATCATCTGAGCCCTCAAAATTGAGTTTTCAGCCTCCACAGTCATAAAGTGTTGTTTGGTGAGATCAACTGTGGACAAAATGTGATTATTTTCTTTAGTCAGCTGAGCAATCTGAGCCGTCAGATCATCCAAATGCTTTTGCTTTTTCATCCTTGATCGCCTCGCAGATTCCCTGTTTGATTGCATTCTTTTTCTTTTTCTTTGGTCTATCAGTTGCTGCAAATTCTCATCTGACCCACTTGAAGATACCATATTTTTATATTTCTCCCTCCAAACAGGTCGTTAGTTTTGTAAAAATTACAATAAGCTCTTGGATTAAAATGTTATTTCAAGATTTTGCGCTCTTTTCTGTTGGATCTATAATTTGATTAAGATCGAGGGGCTGGTTGAAAAAAAAGGCTAATTACGAAAAAACGTAAAACCAGTAAAGAAAAACAACTGAGAAAGATTGAACAAGATGGATCCTGGCCCTGAGAGAGGAATTGATCATAAAATCGGACGGACGGATTTTACTAATTACACGAAACATGTATCTCAAACATCAAGAACGGTATCTGGTGCATCAAAAGATTTAATATTTGTAAAAAAATAAATAAATAATTGAAATAACTTGAGAAATATGAGAAAATAACAATCCGAAGTCTTAAAAGAACTGGGCAGAATAACGAAGAAGCTGAAGAGGCCCAAAAGTCAATAGGGAGGAAAGAGAAGAGAAGAGAAGAGAAGAGGTTTTTGATAAGAAGAAAGGGCCTGATTTATAGATGGAAATTGCTCGGAGAGACAAAAAAAAAAAAAAAAAAATGGTTCTCTCCGTGTGACCTTCGTAGGATCATCATGACCAAATCTCTTGTCAGGCCGCACTAACGGATCATCCATCAAGATAAAATCTCATATCAATATATTATATTACAAAAATTAATACATTAACCAAAATACCAATATAATATAGTACCAGTACATCATGGTATAAAAACCAATATATTATAATATCGGATCAGTTGACCTAACGGATCATGACCCGTTAATCTTGCTTAATACAAGTGTTTGCCGATCATTTTATTTGTACGAAGAATTCATTTTTTTTCTTAATACATCATCGGTCACATTCTATCTGTCGCAATTGATCATTTTACGAAAATTACGAAAAATGATCGGTGTTATAAGTATAGGTATCAAATTATCATTTTGTTAAAAATAATTAAAAGTGTGAAGTAATAAAGTTAGGGTTAAAGCATTTTGTTCACAATAATAAAAAGTGTGAAGTAATAAAGTTAGGGGTAAAAGTAGTAAAATAACATTTATTTTTTATTCGGAAAGTAAAAAGTAACAATGATAATCTTTTGAAAATGTAAATGCGACACAAACACACACACACACACACATAGTAGGTCATTGTTACTTTTTAGTATTCCAATAAGAGTTTACTCCCTCCGTCTCATTCTATCTGTCACAATTTGGGATTTTTTTTGTCCTGTTCTATCTGTCGCATTTACATATCAAGAGATAATAATCATTGTTACCTTTTACTTTCACAATAAAAAAAAAAATGTTACTTTACTTATTTTACCCCTACCTTTATTATTTCACACTTTTAATTATTTTAAACAAAAGGGTATTATGGTAATTCTATACTACAATTATAACACCAATCATTTTTCTTAATCTCTATGAAATGGTCAATTGCGACAGATAAAATGAGACGGAGGGAGTATTTAACACTTTTAGTTGTTTTAAACAAAAGAATATTATGGTCATTTGATACCTATAATTATAACACCAATCATATTTCTTAATTTTCGTGAAATGGACGGAGGGAGTATCTTATATTTGTCTAAAACCAATTATAGACATTAGATATAATTAAATAGATGTATTATATTTCTTGTAGTTTTCCATATTTGATTAAAAACATGTAATAAAAGCACTACTGCTAATAAATACCACAACCAATAATATATAAGATTACCATAACCAATAATACAAAGATTACCGCGTATAGTAATGAGGTTATTACTAGTTGTGTTAAGATTACCAGAACTAGTATCTAAAATTAGCACAACTGGTAATAAATACCACAACTAATAATATATTACGAATAAGATTATCACATCCAATAATCTAAACATCCTTTTGATCTCAAAAGAACCAGACCATCGAGACTTCAACTTTCTCGAAAAAAGTTTAAGACCAGAATTAAATAGAGGTACTTTATGCCCCGTCTTTAATTCCCATTTTACTATCCTCTTGTCATGAAATCATTTAATTCTCTCCTTTTAAAATCATGAGTTCTCGCATGCTTCCACTCGAAACTCATTCAACTCAATAAGTTGGATTTGTCTCTCTTTCCTAGCCGTCTTGAAGTCAAGATTTAACTTCTTAATGGCCCAATAGACTTTGTGTTCTAATTCGACCGGTAGATGGACTTCTTATTAACCAATTGATATAGTGATATCCCCAAAGGTGTTTTGTACGCCGTTCTATAATCCAACAATGCATCATCAAGATGTAACGATCAATCTTGTGAGTTAATGATTAGCACACAGTAGCGGTAATGTGTGCTTGAAAAATAGCACACAGTAGCGGTCCAAGTATCAGTCGATACATGGTAAGATAATGGGGGCCTAAAAAATAACACATAATAGTGGTCCAAGTATCGGTTGATACTTTGGTCGTTACTATGTCAGAAACTTTCTGTTTTTAAGAGAGAAATAAGATACTACTAACTATATATCATATAATGTCGGGTCACGTCATGGCCAGCGCGTAGTTTTATGTCTTTCGCTGGGCGTGATGTTTCATCAAGCTGTGATCAATGTGATTGAAAAAGTCATCTCCCTTTGCTTTGTTTAATAAGTTTTGATCTTCTGCCTATTCATGATGAATGTACTTACTTCCAACGAAATCAACTCAGGGGCTTTATTCTTCATAATCCTTTTGATTTCAAAAGAACAAGACTATCGAGACTTCAACTTTCATAAAAAAGTTTAAGACGAGAATTAAATAGAAGTACTTTTTGCCCCACCTTTAATTCCCATTTTACTATCTTCTTGTCATGGAACCATTTAGTTCTCTCCTTTTACACTCCTGAGTTCTTGTATGCTTCCACTCGAAACTCATCCAACTCATTAAGCTAAATTTGTCTCACTTTCCTAGCTGTCTTGAAGCCAAGATTTAACTTCTTAACAGCCAAATAGGCTTTGTGTTCTAATTTGAATGGTAGGTGGACTTTTTATTAACCAATTGGTATAGTGATATCCCCAAAGGTGTTTTCTACGCCGTTCTATAATACCATAATGCATCATCAAGATGTAACAACCAATTTTGTATGTTAATGAATACTTTCTCAATAATTTTCTTGATTTCAATATAGACAAACTCGCCTTGACGATTCACATGTGGATGATAAGAAGTAGTTACTTGATGCTTCAATCTATATTTCGCCAATATGATCTCTAACAATTTATTACAAAAAGGAGATCCTCCATAGCTAATTTGGGTTCTTGGGGCTCCGAAGTGAGTTATGATATTTCTTCGAAAGCAACTTAACACCACTTTAGCATTGCTCGTCGTTGTTGGAATTTCTTTCACTCATTGTGATATGTAATCCACCACGAGAAGTATGTATTTGTATTCGTAGGAATCCAGAAATGTCCCTATGAGATCGATTCCCCATATACTAAAAAGTTCAACATCAATGATGTTTGTTAGAGGCATCTCATGCCTCTTCGATATATTCCCCATTTTTTGACACATGTCATCACAACGAACAAAATCAAAACAACCTATGTAAATCTAAGGCCAATAAAATCAAATTTGTAAAATTTTCTTAGCGGTTCGATTTGCTGCAAAGTGGCCTCTACTTGGTGATGTATGACATTGATTTATTATATTATTACTTTCCTCTTGCGTAGCACATCTCCGTTTCACTACATCACTACATCTTCTAAACAAGAAAGGGTCATCCAACATAAAGAATTTAACATCATTGAAAAACTTTTGCTTTTGCTAATGAGTTAAATAAGGATGAATAACACCTACAACTAAAAAGAAGTTATTTTAGAATCAACATATAAATTCATTCATCCAAAAAAACTTCATTAATGGGTGCCTATTCATCTTCACATTCTGTAATATTCTTTAATCTAGAGAGGTGGTCAATCACTGCTTTTTGCATCCTCTTCGATCTCTAATATCTAACTCGTCTTGAAGTAAGAGAATCTATCAAATAAATCTTGGTTTTTCTTTTTTCTTTGCAAACAAGTGTCTAATAGTCGCATGATCCGTATACACTATTATATTCATTCCTATCAAATAAGATCAAAACTTCTCAAAAGCATCTACCACCGCCAATATTTCTCTTTACATCATGGTGTAATTGGAATGTGTATAATTAAGTATTCTAATTGCGTAGTAGATCACCCTAAAGAACTTGTCTCTCTTTTGTCCCAATGTTACTTCGGTTGCAATATCACTTACATCACACATCAAATCGAATGGTTGTGACCAATCAGGAGCTATGAGAACTTACCAATGTGAGTCGAATAATTTGTGCTTTCAAAATTTAAATCAAGTTAAACAATGCGCGTCTACATTTTGAAAATAAGTTCACCCGCAAGAGAACGGGGTCACAGTATACTGGAAAGCTAAACCGAGTTGATTCTCTCGAGGAGTGTAAATAAAAGATAACAAACTGAGGGGTTCTTAACTACAAATTAGAAATAGAGATTAGAGATTACTGAAACTGAATGAAAGATTGATCAACTCGAAAAGTGAAAGCTACACTATCTCTAGTGATTCTGGAGAAGCGATATTCTATGCAATGAACCCGTAAGCTTGTCATGAACTTTGGATTACTGCAATTATCAAGACGAGAATGATATACGAACAAGAACTAATCGAACTCGTATCGAATTACCGTGAGGGCTCTAGTGCATCAAGATTCGTTCCTAATGGTAGATGATATGATATGATGTGTCAAAGATATCTTCCCGGTCAGATTCCTCTGCTCTTTTTGTAGTAAAAATCCCCCATCAATGCGTAACTGAAAATCTTTTGAGAATCCGAGTTTGTAACACTTGCATCCGGCCGGATGGTCTGAAAAATCCGACCGGATGGGGGTCTTTTGAATCGAACTTATTACACCTAATTTTTATTTAAAAATAAAAAGCTCGTCCGCAAGAGAACGTAGCAGTTGTAGGTGGTAAGTTGGACTCGAGTCAAATCACAAGGAAGACTAATCGTAAGTTATTCCGGTGATTGATTTTACGAACATAGAGAACGAAATAAAAACTAAACTAAATACGAGATCCAATTTTGTTTGGGGTTTTCTATCATCTACGAGCAATAAAATTGAAAGCTTGAAACGATTATGAAAATGAGGGTTCTAATGCGTCAGAATCATCTCCACGATCAGGGTTGTCAATCCCGATGGCTCTAAATGGCCTTAGGCACACTAGACCGATAAATTTAGCCAAAATTCATATTACTCTAAACATCATACAATTAAGAACGATAACTTAAGCATTTAAAACCTGCAAATTACCAAGCATCACCAACAAAGAAATGAAAGCTTGCGAAATTAATGAGAAAAGTAACGAAGTTCAAACGAGAAATTAAACTACAACTACGAGCTAATCTGTCTAAAATCTAAAGTCTGAAAAAAAAACTAATATAACATCTAAAATCCGAGAAACTAAAATGAAAATACTGAAAAGTAAAACAAAGATGAAGAACAAAAGAGGATACGATGACTTGAACTTGCAATCTTCAACTCTTCAACCCGAATCATGCGTGCTATTGAAAGGGGATAAGAACCGAGGGATCTTAGCAATTTTTGGACCTTGTTGTTGATTCAGTTTCATGCCGTGATTGTTTGCTTAATGATTGAAATGGTCTTGATTACACAGTGGTGGATTTTGATTCACGTTCGGATTTGGTGCATGATTTTGCTCATTTTGAGTTTCCGGCGGATTCGGTTCTATAGGATTTGCTCCGAGCGGATCCATCGATGATTCTGCTATTGATGTGAGTCTTGCTCGATTTACCCAGTGAATGTTGTCGATTAAAGGAACTAATTCTCCACCAAAGGACCTACGTCCTTGCATTCACTAACAAACAATTAAAACAGTCAAGATAAAAGAATACAAATTAAACTTACTAAATAAAACATACACGAACAAACATTTTTGGACAGCCTTTATCAATTCCCCAGCAACAGCGCCAAATTTTGAATTGAACTTTTTCGCTTTAAAAGTTAAAAGCTCGTCTGCAAGAGAACGGATCTATTGTAGGCGATAAGCTTGACTCGAGTCGAATCATAAGGAATTGCAATCGGCGTCAATAAATGTTTGTTTAACAATTATATAACTAAACACACGATAATTGAACAAGAAAATTAAAAGTAAACCGTGCATGAATTACTAAACTAATAACGAGTCGAATAAAAGTGCAACATTAAAAGACAAATCAAAAGTAAATAAACGAGTGCAGGAAACTTATAATTCAAATGATGATAATAGTAGACGAATGATATACAACAATGAAACGATATCTTTAATGATGAATGAACGATAAAACTGAGAAATAACTTGATCATCAACCGAAATCTTCAATTTAATTGGGATGGAACAACACTTGAGGTATCTGAACTATTTGAAACCTTCCCCCAAGTTTGGATGATGAAATTTGAAGAAACCAATGGCTTTTTATAGATTTTAACAAAAATAACCGCTCAATCGCCGGAGCGTCAACCGACGCGGATGGAATGTCGATGTCGACGTGAGTCAGAATGCTCGCGTCGATAAGGCATTGCGTCGATTAATGCAACTGCAAGTTGTGTCGACTTGTGCGTCGACCGACGGAGCAAAGATCGATGCTTCAGCGAGTTAGTGTCGACCCTACGTCGGTCGACGCAGGCGGCTCTCGGCGTTGACGCGGGCATTGCATTGTGGGGCCTACATAGCTTCGGCACGTCGCTCGTCCCGTCTTCTTTGGTTTGATCTGAAAACACGAAAATAAAGGAAAATTAGATTATTACTTATAAAATAAAGTAGAAAAACATTAAACACAATACGGAATGAAAAACATCAAGAGGAAGAAAAATGAGAAAAAGATAAACCTAAAACCCCTAAAAATAAACAACACACAATGCAAAACACTCGAAGAACACATACAAATATGTACAAATCATGCCCTTCCCTTGTGGAAACGATCATCTTCAAATCGACCATTCCAAAACTCATCTAACTCGTCCACTCACAACATTCTCTCAAGCTCGACCTCTCTTAAATCCGTATTCACGACTTCTATCACCCGGAAAGCTTCATGTTCAAACTCAATCAGTTTGCTCTTCTCTTCTTCCAAATAGTCATTCGTGAGGTAAGACGAGAGATGCTTGAGATCGGGCTTGTGACTCTTCTCTACCTTGTTGGGAATCAATTCGAGCAATTCAATGATCTAATTAATATAAACGTCAAGCTTTTCAATGGGTTTCACTTCTAAGCCTTCATCCACAATCTCCCCCTCTGCCTATAAAATGTCAGCATTTCCCTCAACGACACATACACAACCCTTCTTACACAATCCTTTAGTACGTTGAAGCACAATAGAATCATTACTATGAACGAGGGTCTCATTTTCTTCACAAAGACCTTCAACGCAAACTCTCGGGCCAAACTCCTCCGCATTCCTCCCTTTCTCCATACAAACTTTGTCATCCAATTATTAAATCACATCAATATGTAAGCAATCCACATAGAAGGTGCTTGATGGAATCGCGGACAAGTTAGCCATAGAAAACGTTACCGTTTCACCCGCTACGGACAAACTAAGATCTTTCTTCCCAACGTTTATCAAACATTGAGTTGTAGCCATGAATGGGCGGCCTAGCAAAATCGTGTGTTCGGCGCCATCATTTGTCACCATGCTCACATCTAATACTACAAAATCGATCGGCACTACAATCTTCCCAACTTGGACTAGAACATCCTTGATCACCCCTTTTGGGTGTCTAACAATTTCAAACAAATGCGTGTTTCTTGTAAATGAGGAAGCTCCAATTGTTCGTATATTGAAAACGACATCAAATTTATACCCGCCCTAGAATCAAGCATACCCGTAGTGACTTTACCATTCCCAAGTGTGATATTAATGCAAAACGAGCTGGGATCCGCCTTCTTAAGAGCCAAGAGAGAATGGTCACAAACCACACTTGCCTCCTTGGATAGAAATACTCTCTCATTCGTAGCGCTCACAAGCGGTTTGGAGGATAGTTCCTTAAAGAATTTGGAATAAGCGGGCATATCCCGGATGGTGTCTAACAAGGGAAGCGTGATGTTTACATTAGACAAAAGACCATATAGCCTTTGGAATTGTCCAACTTTCTTAGAACTTTGTAGCCGAGACGGATCGGGCGTAGGGGCCTTAGATGTTGGTGGCTTGTAGGCATTAGAAGACTTATGAAGGCAGTCGGGAAGTTCCTTTGTCGAAACGGGATTCATGGGGGTAGATTCGAGAGGAATAGGAACATTTGGCATGGAAATATCCTCCTCCTCGTACGGCGGGGCAACTTTATTGTCAACCATCTACCACTTTGAAGGATTGTGACCGCATGGGCTTATGATGGTTGGCTCGGCAATTTGCCCTTCTTGTGAGCTTGCTTTATGATTTGTACATATTTGTATGTGATTTTCGTGTATTTTTGCATCGTGTGTTGTGTGCTTTTACGTGTTTTAAGTTTATCTTTTTATCATTTTTCTTCCTTTTAATATTTTTTGTCTCGTTTGGTGTTTAATGTGTTTTTACTTTATTTTATATGAAATAATCTAATTTTGTTTTATTTTGGTGTTATAGCTCGAGAAGACGAAGATTGGATAAGCAATGTGCTGTGCTGACACTGGGTACCAGTCTGACACTGGGTTACCCAGTGTCCGAGTCATGCTGACACTAGCTGCCGCAGCCTGGCTCGCGTCGACGCAAAGGTTCTGAAGCGTCGATCCTAGGCCCATCAGTCGACGCACTGTCGACGCTATGCCCGCGTCGACTGACGCACCGTCGATGCAAAGGTTCTGAAGCGTCGATACTAGTTGCGTCGATCGATGCTCTGCCTAGTCGACGCGTGCACCTGGCCCGCGTCGACTGATGCACCATCGATGCTCCGGCGGTTGAGCGGTTATTTTTGAAGAAATCTATAAATACCGGTTGATTTTTCATTTGTAAGATCAGACTTCGAGGGGGCAAGGTCCATATCACTTATAAATACATTCCCCTTTCTATTTTACACCATTTTGAAGATTTCGTTCAAAGATTGCACGGAAGCCTCGTTTCTACGTTCACCGTCGTTGCTTGTTCTCGTTATTGCTGAAGTTTGAACAATTGCTGCAGATTTTCATGAACTATAAGTTGCACTTTCTGTTTTTGTAGTTTGGCTTTGGATTTAATTTCATAAGTTGTATGTTTCTTAATTAGAATTGTTAGTTCGACTATCTTATTTTAGTAATTCAAGTGTTTTCGACTTGCTAGTTTGATGATGATGCTTCTCGTTTTTAAATATCTGAATTTTCATGCTTTCAATTAGGTTTAATTAGTTAATTAGGTTTTTAATAATTGCATGCTCATTTTTTAATTCGTAGTTGTAGAATCCTTGAACTGAAATGGATCGTGTGTTTAATTATAAAAATCGTGAACAAACATTTATCGACGCCGATTGAAATTCCTCGTGATTCGACTCGGATCAACTTATCGCATACAACAGCTCCGTTCTCTTGCGGATGAGTTTAATTCTAAATTTTAAACGCGAAAAAGTTCGATTCAAAATTTGGCACCGTTGCCGGGGAATTGACAAAGGCTGTCCAAAAATGTTTGTTCGTATATGTTTAGTTTAGTTTGTTTAAGTTTATGTTATTGTGTCTCGACTGTTTTAATTTGTTTGTTAGTGAATGCAAGGACATAGGTCCTTGGGTGGAGAAATATTCCCTTTAGTCGACAACATCCAACGGGTGAATCGAACATGATTAACGTTAATTGCTGAATCATCAATGGCTTCATTCGGAATAAATACGTCGGAACCAATCCAACCAGAGACTCGAGATGAACAGAATAATATACCCAATCCACCACCGTTTAATCAAGATCAGTTCCATCAACACGTTAACAATCAAGGCATGCAACCGAATCAACAACAAATGCCTTATTTCTTTCATCAACAACAGTTCAATCAACAACAACAATTTCATCCTCGAGGACAGTACGTTCCATTTAACCGGCCATTTCATCAACATGAGCCTCAACCGGCTCGTATGCGTGAATTTGCTCGGACCGTGATTGGCCCATCTACATCATGCATTCGTCTAGGCCCAGCGGCCCGAGATTAAGAGCTTAAGGCAATTCATTTCAATCTTTTGCCTTCCTTCTACGGGTGTTTGCACGAAGATTCGATAACCTTCATTCGGAAATTTTACTCGATTATCCAAACATTTCCTTTGCAAGGACTGAATGAAGATCAGTTGAAAATGAGAAGTTTCCCGTATACGTTGAAGGACAAGGCGGAGACCTGGTTTTTGTCGTTGGAGCTCGATTCTCTTATAAATTGGGACATGGTGTATGATCGCTTCATGGGGAAATATCTTTCAAATCAAACGACGTCTCAACTCCGAGTAAAGATAGCGTCATTCAACCAGATAGAAAATGAAACGTTCCACAAAGCTTGGGAACGTTTTAAAGAACTGTTGACATAATTCCCACATAATCATTATCCACTCGAACTCGTTAATCAATTCTTTTATGATGGACTTATTCTTACATTTCAGTATATGGTGGACAATGCAGCAGGGGGAGAGATTGGATCACGTACCGCTCAAGAAGTATGGGACATTTGCGATTCGATAAGTTACAATTCTCAACAGAAAAGCTCGCGATCGAAGAAGGTAGATGTACATGAGATAGAGATGGCACATGACGATTCCTTTAGACTTGATGAGTTAACGAGGCAGGTGGCCTCTTTGCAAACTCAAAACACACTTTTATCTCAAGGCATTTCTTCTTCACAAGAAACGTGTGGCATTTGTGGTGTGTATGGACATGGCGCGAATTAATGTCAAGTAGTGTTCGAACAGGTTGAGGGAACCAATGAACAAGCACTCGCTATTCAAGGTTATCAAGCGAATCAAGCCGGACAGGGGTATCAAAACTATAATTCACGCAATAATAAACCTAATTGGTGGAGAGATCGTCCAAATTTCTCATGGTCAAATCCTAATAATGCGGCGAATCCGGTACTGAACCAAAGGCCACAAAATAACTTGTTCCCTAACAACCATATCAACAACAATGTGGACAGGGTCAATTTTCATTCTCAACTCGACCAACGCAACAATCACAACCACAAGGACAAGGTCAAGTACCATTTCCTCCACATCCGCAGGGGCAAGTTCAAGTACCTTTGCCTCCACCACCATCAACTCAAGCACCCGTTTCATCATCACTCGAAGAGGCGTTGCGTACGTTTATGCAACGCACTGACTCAAACTTCCAATGCACTGAATCAAATTTGCTACGTGCTAACAAACGGATGGATAATCTTGAAACGGCTCTTGGCCAACTCGCCAAGCAAGTGGGAAAGAAAGAGCAAGGGAAGTTACCAAGCCAATCATCACAAGTCCAAGCAGTTACGGTGCTTCGGAGTGGTCACGTTGTGGATAATAAAGTTGCGTCTCCCGATGAGGTCTTTAATGGAGAAAATAGCAACTCGAAAGAGAATGAAGGCGAGGAGACCATTACCAAGTCACCGGATCATGTTGAAAAAGACGTCGATCCTAAGAAGTCTCTTCACAAGGCTTTTAATCCGTATCGGCCACCCATTCCGTTTCCAAGTCGTCTTAAAGGGGAAAAGCAAGATAAGCAATTTCTTGATCTTTATAATATGCTTTAACGTTAATTTACCTTTGCTTGATGTTATAAGAAACGTTCCCGCATATGTCAAATTTTTCAAAGACTTGGCATCCAAAAAAAGAAAATTTTCCGAAAATGAAAAAGTTTGTATTTCAAATGCGGCGAGCGTAATCTTACGAAATCCCCTTCCCCCTAAGGAGAGTGACCCTGGGAGTTTCTGTATTATAATCACTTTGGGAAATGGTAAAGAAACTCGAGGAATGCTTGACCTTGGGGCAGGAATCAATTTGATGCCTTCGTCTATTATTGAGCAGTTTGACTTAGGTACACTCAAGCCGACACAGATGAAACTCCAACTAGCCGATCGGTCAGTTCGTTACCCGCGAGGAATTGTTGAAGACGTGTTGGTGCAAGTCGGGAGTTTAATTGTACCTGTTGATCTTGTGATTCTTGATGTGGGAGATGTTCAAGATAATAACCAGGAGCATACGATTTTGTTGGGACGCCTTTCATGGCTACGACAAATACTTTGATTGACGTGAAGAACGGAAGCATCACTTTGTCCGTTTTGGACGAGTCGGTCACATTTTACATTCATGATCTTCACGCTACCCCATCGTCGTCAATGAATGCTGATTATTCGTTTGTTGATGCCATCGAGCCAATCGTACAAACCGAGTTTAAAGACGAGTCTGAGGAGGATAATTGGTCCGAGCAAATTTTCGAGGGCATAATTAACCTTTTTGAGATTGCTGAGGAGAAATCGGATAGCGAACCAAAATTCGAGCTTAAGCCACTTCCAAATCATCTCAAGTACATCTATCTTGAAGAGGGTGAAAAGAAGCCGGTGATTATTTTTGCCGAGTTGACACAAGAAGAAGAAGATGCTTTGATCAAAGTTCTTAAAAGATTTCAAGGAGCAATTGGTTGGAGTTTGGGGGATATCAAAGGAATTAGCCCGGCCACATGCATGCATCACATTGTGTTAGAAGATGGTGCAAAGCCAGTTCGGGAGGGTCAGCGCCGCTTAAACCCTAATTTGATGGAGGTTGTGAAAAAGGAGATTTTTAAGTTGATCGACGAAGGGATCATCTTTGCTGCACCCGATAGCGAATGGGTGAGCCTCGTCCATGTTGTACCAAAAAAGGGCGGGATTACGATCATCGAGAATGAAAAAGGGGAAATTGTACCGACACGATTGACTACGGGATGGCGGATGTATATCGACTTCCGAAAGCTAAATGCCGTCACATGGAAAGATCATTTTCCACTTCCCTTCATCGACCAGTTACTTGACAAGTTGGCCGGACACCAATACTATTGCTTTTTAGATGGGTTGTCTGGATATTATCAAGTTGCCATAGCACCGGAAGATCAGAAGAAGACAACGTTTACTTGTCCTTTTGGAACCTTCGCTTTCCGGAGGATGCCTTTTGGACTATGCAACGCACCAGCGACTTTCCAACGCTGCATGCTTTCCATCTTCACGGACATGATAGACGACTATCTTGAGGTATTCATGGATGACTTTTCAATTTTTGGCTCTTCTTTTGCTTCATGTCTTGAGAATTTGTCTAAGGTGCTTGAACGATGTGTAGATAGTCATTTAACGTTAAGTTGGGAAAAAAGTCATTTCATGGTTAGAAGTGGTATTGTACTTGGTCATGTGGTGTCGAGTCATGGTTTGGAGGTCGATAAGGCCAAAGTTGATGTTATTGAAAGTTTGCCTCCTCCCACGAATGTTAAGGGTATTCGTAGTTTTCTTGGACATGCGGGCTTCTACCGGCGATTTATTAAGGGTTTTTCCAAAATTAGTCGCCCGCTTTGTCATTTGTTAAGTAGTGATGTTCCATTTGTTTTTGACGAATCATGCTTAAATGCTTTCAATTTGCTTAAGAAAAAGTTAACCACGGCTCCGGTGGCCGTTGCCCCAAACTGGTCCCTTCCCTTTGAAATTATGTGTGATGCATCAAATGACGCCGTGGGGGCCGTTTTGGGTCAACGTGTGGATAGTCTCCTTCGAGTCATTTATTGATCGAGTCTTATGTTGAACGAGGCTCAAAGGAACTATACAACCACCGAGAAAGAACTTTTGGCTGTGGTACTTTCTTTGGAAAAGCTTCGATCATATATTATTGGTTCAAAAGTGGTCGTCCATAGTGATCACGCAGCTCTTCGTTATCTTTTTAATAAAACTGTCACGCCCCATTTCGAAAAATGTAAAATTTGATTTTTCAAAACTTTCAAAAACAAGGGCATGAGTTTTCAATAAATTACAATCACAACATAAACTGAGCGGAAGCGTGAATAAAACTTAAATATTTATTTGAAAATAGGAGATTCACTTAATGAATCAAAATAGTAGTACTCGGCTATTCAAGGAGTTTTAAATAGAAACACAAGTCTCAATATTTATTTGTAATTTGACATAAAATTTAGATACCAATTCATAGAAAGGAAAATGAAATAGCATTGAAAATAGCATCTTTGCATCCACCGCCTCGTACCACATCCAACTCCTTAACCTGAAAAGTTTGATAATAATGGGTGTGAGCTTTCAACTCGCTCCGTGGGGATTTGTTTGTCAACATTAAACACGAATCATACAAACCATAAATGAATAGCTACAACACACTGTCAGTCGTTCATAGATGTTGGCCAACCATAGATTTAGCTCGAAAGCTACTGTTGTTTTAGCCCGAAAACTACTATGGAATGTTGCATTGAGACATAGATAATTCATACAATCGCATTTAACATAGACAAACATAGAACACATTTGGCAATGTTAAGAAGAAATCGTATAAATCATAAATGAATGGCTACAACACACTATAATTGTTTTAGCTCAAAAGCTACTATGGAATGTTTCATTGAGACATAGATAATTCATATAATTGCATTTAACATAGACAAACATAGTTTTGAAAAGAGTTTAGAATCACCCACCTTTAAATGTTGTTTCGTGAAAATGCGAATGTAGATGCTCGTGCTTGAAAATCCTAGTTTCGAGAACCCTCGTTTCCTACATTGAATATAATAGCTTAACTTAGAACTTGAATTTAAAAATTAATTTGGAATCTTTGAAAAGATAATGAATTCGTAACCTTTATTCGAACGCCCGATCATGGAATTTAAATAGAATGGTAGATATGGATGTTTTTGTAAGGTTCTTGAAATTGGAGGGTGGAAATAAGATAACTTGAAAGTATTTTGAGCTGGAATAGAGTTTCTTGTAAGTTTGGGGGCTGAACTTGGGGTTTTGAGTAAATTAGGGACTCAATCGAAATGGGACCAAAGTTTTTGGGGTCAAATTGGAGTTTTCTAGTGAACTAGGGGGTTCAATTGAAGGGATGGCAGAGTTTGGGGGTTCAATTGAACATTGTTACAACTTCTGGGATTAAATTGAAAAGGGGCTAAGGGTCTGGGGGTTCAATTGAAGTGGTTTAAAAAGCTGGGGGGCTAAATTGCAATTTCTGGAAGAGCTTGGATTAAATTGGGTCTCAGCCCTAATCCTTCAGCCCGTTTCTTCCTTCATTTCTCCTTCTCCAAAATCCAAARCGGCCAGCACCTCTCCGTTCCTCGGTGYTCGCCYGCGGCAACCCGTAYCAGTCACAAGCGACGGAGGCTCGGTGAAATGGTACCGGCGACAGCAACGAGCGGCGGCGTTCGGTTCTCCGACTACAAGAGCAGCGAAGGCAGGCATGGCTGGGCTCCAACCTCCACCGCGATTGACATCAACAATCGGCCATGAGGTACGGCTGACAGGACTCGACGGCCGGCGGGAGACACGGGGATATAGCGGCGGAGGCGACTCGGCGAAGCGCTTCCGGCAAGGATGTGCACGATGGCATCAGAAAAATGGACGACGGCATCCAGGCGTCTCTCCCTCTCCGGCCCAGGCGATTTCCCTCTCCTGGAATTGGGATCGGCAATTGGCGCAACACCAGAGGAGGCTGATCTCGTAGGCGGTGGTGAAGGCGGCGGCAGACGTGGAGTCGGCAGGTGATCCGGTGGTGTGGGGTTTGACTTGGCTGTGGTGGGGTCTTGTTTTGTTTTGGTTTTGGGATGGGTTTCGAATTTGGTGGCTATCGATTCTGATGACGGTCCGGTTTGGGTGGTTTTCCGTCTGAGGATAGACGACGAGGCCTGACCTTTGGCTCGTACGCGCGGCCGACAATTTGGGTTTTGGTTGTGGGGTTCTTCTGGCGACAGGGCTCCGAGGGTCTGTGGCGTGGAAAACGGGCTGTGGTCATGGTGGCCTCTCGGAGGTTGGGCTGTGGTCGTGGTGTTATCGTGGTTGTGGTGGCGTTCAGGTTGGCATTCGGCCATGGTTGGAGGATGATGAGTCTGGCTGGTGACACGTGCTGGAAACGGTTGCGAAGAACGAGTTGTCGGGGGTGGTAACGAGTCCGATCGAGGTTGAGACGGAAACTTGTTCGGGGGATGGTGATTGGAAAACAATCGATTTTCTTTAGGCTTTGTGTAAAATCGGCAGCCGGACAAAATGAATTTTTGATGATGAATTGTTGTTCTTTGAAAACCTTTTGAAAAACAAGAATGGGTTTTACTTGTAATGCGGCCGTATGAAAAAATTATGTTGGTTTGGGTTTTCTTTAAAAACCAAGATGGATATATTTTTAGAAAGTTAGGGTTGTAGTTTTTYTTGAAATCGGGCCAAGTCATTGGGTTTGGATTGGGCTTTGGTGAAATAATATAATAAAAATAATTGTTTAAATTTGGGCTTGCCATTGGGCTTGGATTAGGCTTTTGTAAAACAAAATGTTGTTATTGAATTTGAGTTTTGGTAAAAATAAAATTAATATAATTGAAAATAATTCAATTGTATTTGAATAATGACTTAGTGTATTTGAAACAATAGAATATAATAATAAAAAGAAATTGGCTTAATATTATAAGAAGATAAAAACTCGGGCGTTACAAAAACACAAAGCAAGCCGCGTTTGATTCGTTGGATACTTTTGTTACAAGAGTTTGATGTTGAAATAAAAGATCGTAAAGGTTGTGAAAATGTGGTTGCGGACCATTTGTCCCGACTGGATAGAGAGGGAGTGCGTGAATTTGGTTGTTTGAATGATGTTTTTCCATATGGGTTAACATGTGCTATTTCTTCATATAATACTCCATGGTTTGCCGATATTGTTAACTTTCTTGCTTGTGGCTACTTGAGTGCCAATTTATCCTTCCAAGAGAGGAAGAGATTTCTTTCTAAGTGCAGGGATTACTTTTGGGATGACCCGTTCTTGTTTCGGTTCGGGAAAGATGGACTTATTCGACGTTGAATCCCCGAGGAAGAACAACAGAGTATTCTCTCGTTTTGTCATGATCAGCAGTGTGGAGGCCATTTTGGAGATCAGAAGACGGCTTACAAGGTCCTCCTATCCGGATTTTATTGGCCTAGTCTATTTAGAGATGCGCATGAGTTCGCTAAGACATGTGATCGATGCCAGCGCTTGGGAAACATTGGCAAACGTGATGAGATGCCGCAAACGAGCAATTTAGTTGTGGAGATTTTCGATGTGTGGGGCATTGATTTTATGGGACCATTTCCGGCATCATTCGGTTATGAATATATATTGGTTGGCGTTGACTATGTGTCCAAGTGGATCGAGGCTATTTCCACGAGAACGTGTGATGCAAGAGTAGTGCTCAAGTTCATTCAAGAGCATATTTTTGGTAGGTTTGGATTTCCGCGAGCGATCATTAGTGATGGGGGTGCACATTTTTGTAACCYATCTTTTGAGAGGTTGATGACAAAGTATGGGGTGAAYCACAAGGTGGCTACGGCATATCATCCACAAATGTCGGGCCAAGTTGAGACGAGTAATAGACAAATCAAAGCGATTTTGGAAAAAACCGTTCAACCGAGTCGCAAGGATTGGTCGACCAAGCTTGTTGATGCTCTATGGGCTTACCGAACGGCGTACAAAAATGTTTTGGGGACCAGCCCTTATCGAATGGTTTTTGGTAAAGCTTGTCATCTTCCGGTGGAAATGGAGCATCGGGCATATTGGGCGATTCATGCGGTGAATTTTGATTTGATACAGGCTGGTAATCAGCGAGGATTGCAATTGGAAGAACTTGATGAAATTCGAAATGAAGCTTACGACAACGCGGACATCTACAAAAAGAAGGTTAAGGCTTACCATGACAAGAAGATTATTCAAAAAGATATCCGAGCTGGCATGCAGGTGTTGTTGTTTAATTCTCGCCTCCGTTTATTTCCCGGGAAGCTCAAATCACGTTGGAGTGGCCCATTCCTTGTTACCGAAGTTTTCCCATATGGAGCCGTGCGTTTGGTAAATGAGACAACCAAAGAGAGTTTTCTAGTGAACGGCCATCGTGTGAAGCCGTATTTTCAAGGTTCGAAATTGCTTCAAGAAAAGGAGATTGTGACTCTCGTTGACCCCTGTTTGGCATAGAGGGGAGGCTTCGTCAAGCTCAGTGATGTTAAACAAGTGCTTCTTGGGAGGCAACCCAAGTCTTTTGACTTATTGTATTTTGTGTGTTTGTTGTTTTTTGTGTGTTTCAGGTTCCCTTCATTTTTAAGACCCGTAGATGGTTTTCGACATCGACTCTTTATCACAAGCATGAATTCAGGGACGTCTCTCTTTCTCTTCTTTTTCTTAAATTTTCATTTTATACAATGTGGGCATTGTATGAGCTAAGTGTGGGGGGGGTTGTCCTTTGGTTGGTTATTGTTTGTATGCTTGCTTGTGGTTGATTTGAGTTGTGTGTATTGTTATTGATTGGAACCTTGATGAAGTGACGTGGTTAGATGCTTTGGTTAGGATATTTAGACTTCCGTTCGAACAATAGTGTAATTGTGGGGAATGAAGTGTAAATAATCTATGAAGTGGCTTGTCTCTTGTTCTATTCATGTTTTGTTCTTAAGAGTCGAATACTCTCTACTAGCCCCGTTTTCTGATACCCTCTATAGGATTTTATGTAATTCTTATTTTTTTATTTTGGAGACGTTGATACTCAATGTGTTGAATTTGAAAAGATGTTATCAGTTGCACATAACAACGTAAGGTTGGAGTCAATGAACTCTCGTTTGTGATTTATGTATATTATGCTCGTTTGGTACCTCATCTTTATGAGTATTTATTAAAAAAAAAGAAAGAAAAAGAAAATAAAAAGAAATAAAAGAAAAAGAAAGAATAAGTACAAGAAGCGAAAACCTTGTATAAGTTGAGTTCTTATTTTTATTTTTATTTCTTAGATTGTTTTGTTAAAGAGGTGTATAGATGACTGGGCTAGTCGGGTGATGATTTGGCGGTTTGAGCAGGGATAGACTTTGGCCGGGGCATGGATGGGTGACGTACATGGAGGTCAACTCGTTACTTTTAGGTGTTCAGAAGCTAGTCTAAATCTCTTATCTCAACGTTATCATGTCGTCCTTTTAGTTGAGTTTTTAGTCGATCTAATGCATTAACTTCTTGAATCATATGGATGCATTAGTAATTAAGTCATTGGGTAATTAGCTTTTCCTTGTCTACGTCTAGATTAGATTTTTCTTGAGCACAAGCAAAAAGCTAAGTGTGGGGGAATTGATTTGTACATATTTGTATGTGATTTTCGTGTATTTTTGCATCGTGTGTTGTGTGCTTTTACGTGTTTTAGGTTTATCTTTTTATCATTTTTCTTCCTTTTAATATTTTTCGTCTCGTTTGGTGTTTAATGTGTTTTTTACTTTATTTTATATGAAATAATCTAATTTTGTTTTATTTTGGTGTTATAGCTCGAGAAGACGAAGATTGGATAAGCAATGTGCTGTGCTGACACTGGGTACAAGTCTGACACTGGGTTACCCAGTGTCCGAGTCATGCTAACACTAGCTGCCGCAGCCTGGCTCGCGTCTACTGATGCACCGTCGACGCAAAAGTTCTGAAGCGTCGATCCTAGGCCCGTCAGTCGACGCACTGTCGATGGTACGCCCGCGTCGACTGACGCACCGTCGACGCAAAGGTTCTGAAGCGTCGATCCTAGGCCCATCAGTTGACGCACTGTCGACGCTACGCCCACGTCGACTGATGCACCGTCGATGCAAAGGTTCTGAAGCATCAATCCTAGGTGCATTGATCGACGCTCTGCTTGGTCGACGCGTGCACCTGGCCCGCGTCGACTGACGCACCGTCGATGCTCCTGCGGTTGAGCGGTTATTTTTGAAGAAATCTATAAATACCGGTTGATTTTTCATTTGTAAGATCAGGCTTCGAGGGGGCAAGGTCCATATCACTTATAAATACATTCCCCTTTCTATTTTACATCATTTTGAAGATTTCGTTCGAAGATTGCACGGAAGGCTCGTTTCTACGTTCACCGTCGTTGCTTGTCCTAGTTATTGCTGAAGTTTGAACAATTACTGCAGATTTTCATGAACTATAAGTTGTACTTTCTGTTCTTGTAGTTTGGCTTTGGATTTAATTTCATAAGTTGTATTTTTCTTAATTAGAATTGTTAGTTCGACTATCTTATTTTAGTAATTCAAGTGTTTTCGACTTGCTAGTTTGATGATGATGCTTCTCGTTTTTAAATATCTGAATTTTCATGCTTTCAATTAGGTTTAATTAGTTAATTAGGTTTTTAATAATTGCATGCTCATTTTTTAATTCGTAATTTTAGAATCCTTGAACTGAAATGGATTGTGTGTTTAATTATAAAAATCGTGAACAAACATTTATCGACGCCGATTTCAATTCCTCGTGATTCGACTCGGATCAACTTATCGCATACAACAGCTCCGTTCTCTTGCGGACTAGCTTAATTCTAAATTTTAAACGCGAAAAAGTTCGATTCACTTTAGCATATTAACATCACTAGCCAATTGCCCAACCTTTGTGTCCATAGCACTGAATCGAGCATCAAACGAAGACATGGTTACGAAAAGTGATTGCAATTATTGCAGGATCATCATTAAATTCGGATCGGAGGCCGGTGTTGGAGCATTTATCGGGGTAGACGGACGAAATGGACCCGTATAAGGATTTGTATGGCCAAAACTCAGATGCATGAGGTTGCTCGGATGATACGGAGGATTGTTATTTGGTGGATGGGTAAAACCCGGCTTAGCAACACCGGGCCCCGCTTGATACCATTGAACCCCACACACCTCCTCCGATTGAGGCGACGGCATATATAAATAGGGATTCGAAGGAAAATGCAAGGTATCGCGACCTCTCATACCACAAGACACACATGGTGGATCCGGATTGGGGCAAGACAACTTGGCAATTGAGCTTCCAATGCCGCAATTTTCTTGTCCATCTCAAGTTTCTCGGGGGAAGATGATTCAATCACCTCATTTGCACTCGAATATAAATCTCGTGAAGACTTTTGTTTATAATTCTTGGCCAAAGTGGTGAAAACCTTGAGAAGCACTTGGGGAGGGTGAATCGTCATATTACCCCCCGCCGTCATGTCCACCATGTATTGAAATTGAGGGTCTAATGCTTCATAGAAAGTTTGAATTAAAAGCTCCTTTGAAAAGCGATTATGCGGACAAATATCAAGAAGATCTTTGAAACGATACCAAGCGGAATGAAATGGCTCGTTCTTCATTTGCTTGAACGAAACAATCTTAACCCTCAAATCGTCCGTCTTTTCTATGGAATAGTAATGATCCAAGAATATTGTTGAGAGGTTGTCCTATGTATGAATGGAATTGGAAGGGATACACATAAACCACGTCAAAGCTTTATCTTGAAGAGCATATGAGAAACAAACGAGTTGAAGATGCTCCAAGCTTATCATATTCGGGCAATGGAAACTCGAGACATGCCATAGAAATTATCGGATGAATTGGAGAGGATCCTCTTTAGCAAACCCGTGAAAGATCGGAAGTCGAGCAAAATCAAGCGAACGGATATCAATAGCCATTACCTCGGGAGGAAGAGATAAACATGATGAAATAATAGCCCGCACAAAGGCTTGCTCACTTCTTTCATAGCGAGGACGGGCGGGGTATGTGGAGCATTCGGATTCAAACCCCCAAACAAAGCATACGCATCGGGCGTATCCTCATGAACAATATTTTTGGCACCTCCATAACTCGGGCCACCACCATAACCATTCGCATTCGGGGCATGATTGAAGTTGTAAAATGGGGGGTGGGTGGGTGGGGGGTTGGGGGTGCTCCTTACGGGTCGGGAATCGGGCTTTGCATATTCAGAAAATATGGGGGAGCACCGTAACCATATGGACCAAAATTCGGGCTTGCACGTTCGGATAGAAATTCAGAGCTCCATAACCACCAAAGGACCCATAAACCCGACATGGTTTGCACCATGCCTTCCCATGCCGGGTTGACCAATGTCGTGAGAACCGGGGGCAACGTGGTTTGCACCTTGCTCTCCCACATTGCCGAATCCACTCAAACTCATCCCATTCCCAACATGGTTTGCACCATGCCCTCCCATGTTGGGAATGTTACCTCCATGACCGAAAGAATTAGAAGAGTGAGGAAAGGGAGCGGTACGTTGGTGTAGGCCCATGGCGTGTCCATGAGTGGTAAATCCACTCCCTTGATTTCCTAGAGCGTGGTCGGGAGGGGTCGTGGGAATTGGAGTTGAAAGCTCGAGTTTATCGTTTGGTGGGGTGGGTACGATATTAACCACGGGTTCAGGAGTACTAGAACTTTGAGGATCAACCCGAGGAGATTTCTCATTAGGTTCGGGAAACGGGCTGGTATTTGGAAGATTATTTGCCATATTGTAATCAAGAAGCAAAGGATTTCTTAAACGCCACAATCGCTCGGGGTTAAAAATATAAGGTGCTAAATCGTGTCCGAGTGCTCGAGGACCTTGCATACACTCAAAGAAATCGTCAAATAAAAAGGAAATCTAAAAACACAAAGAGATAACAATCAAATAGAAAACCTTAACCAAGCCGAGTCGCAACGGCGCCATTTAGTTTTAGTGGTTTTGAAAATAAAGGTTCATTTGGCTTGGTATTATCGGAGACCGATTCGTTTGCAAGGATCAATATGTTTGTAGCTTTGTAGAAATAAAAGGGAAATAAAAATTAAGCAATTAAACTAACTAAACTACACTGGGAAATGAAATTGCAAGCAAAAAGCGAAATCAAGCAAGAACAAGGAAGTTTCATCAAGTACAAGCATGAAAGCTCAAAGTACAACCATGCATGCATGATCATAAAATCCTAAACAATGAAAATTAACACAAATTGAAGGCATCAATGGAAAAAGGGAGAAAAGCTGACGTCAAAGTTTAAAACTTTACGTAAAATTACGAGCAACAAGAAGTAAATCTAAAATTTATCATGAAACAATGCATGAAAATTTAATTACAAATAAAGCATATGAAAAACTCAAAATAAAGACGATCCGAGACTCAATCTATGATCTAGATGTGTAACTCATCTAAACTCCATAGACAAATCATAAGATCTAACAAGAGATCTAAGAGCTAAGGCAAAAACATAAATTGAAGAACATGCATGGAATTGAAGAAAAGCATGAAATTAAAGGAAAACTTACTTAATTTGAAAAGAGAATCAAAATACTTGAATGAAATTACAAAGCAAAATAAAATCGAAGGGAGTACTTGAATTCTTCTTAGGCTTACAAACCCAAGCCAAGCTTGAAAATTAAAATCTAAGAACTAGAGAGAGAATTTTTATCCAAACCCATGCAAGATTTGGGAAAAATGAGAGATAATATGCAAAATGAGAGTTGGGTCCTATATATACTAGGTTTAATTGGGTTTAAATGCGCCAAAATATCCTAAAAGGCTTGAAATTCCCATATTTGACCAAATTTGACCAAAAACGGTCTTCCTAGACCATTTGCTAGCCAATTGGCACATTTGGCTCATTGCCACTTGGTATGTCTCGGTCATGGGCGCGCATGGCTCGTGGTTGGTGACCTAGGGATTGGCTGGGGCGCTGGCGCTTGGACCTTGGCGTCAAGTGTGGCGAGTCGCGAAGGCGTCATGGCGTCACTCTTGGCGTTGATTGTGGCGAGTACCAAGGCGTCCTGGCGTCACTCTTGGCGTCAATTGTGGTGAGCGCCAAGGTGTCCTTGCATCACTATTGGCGTTGATTGTGGCGAGCACGAGGGCGTCCGGTGTAGCAAGCGCCAACGCATCCAGTGTGGTGAGCGCCAAGGCCTCCTGGCGTCACTTTTAGCGTCAAGTGTGGCGAGCGCCAAGTGGCGTCAATCTTGGCGTCAAGTGGCGTGCCTTGGCTAGTATTCCAGAATGTTTGGCATCTTTGGAGCCTCTCTTGGCGTCAAATTTGGCTTGGAGTTTGGCGTGCCTTGGGTAGTATTTTGGCCTTGAATGCCTTTAACTATGAAAATAGTAATTTTGAACATAAAAAACCAAGAATTTCACCAAACCTCAAATTAATTGAAACCATTTAAACCAATGACACATAAAATCAAAAAGAAACACAAGAAACACTAAAATAAGAAAAACAACCTACAAAACTTAACTAATTGACTCAAAAACCGCTAAAACCAATATAAAATCCTAATTAAAAACACAAGAAACACCAGAATCACATGCAAAACAATACGATGTATCTTTCCTTTGTTTTTGTTAATGAATATTATGTGTTTGATGAGTTTTCTAACTTATTTGACATACATGTCTAGCTAATATTTCTTTATTCTAGGGTTAGGAGAAATAATGAATGAATAATGTTTTGATCTTTCTTTCAATTAAGTATGATCTCTTTACTATTTTCATATTTTATTTCATTGCATAAGTAACTTAGGAACATTTATGCATATTTTATGTTGTGATTGATTGAAAATATTTTATAACTAATAACTTAATAAACAAGAATTTGAGAAATAAGATTTATCAATAGGATTTGAAACATTATACACTCTAATCAACAAGATCAAGAGGTTTGAGATTAGTAGTGAATTCAAATTAATCTTTAAAATATTTTGGATATCTAAGTATGGTTTCAAACAGAGAAGTTGTTTCGTTCTTGGAATCAACGGTTTAATGACTTCGAGATGAGGTTAAACTATGTTTGAGATTGGTTTATAATGAATTGAATCACAAAAAATATTGAATTGATTAAAAGGAAGAACATTGAGAATTCATTTAGATCCCAAACCCCAGAATATTATGTAATACTTGATTTTTCTTATTTCAATATCCTACTATTATTATTGGTGAATTGTGATTAGAAGTAATACTATTATTTATTTTTTGTTTGTCATTTATAACGACACAATCCAAATCAACATTCATATTCGTTTAGATAAATCTACATTATCTATAATCTATTATTTATTAAATTTTAAATTGATATATGGTCCTTGTGGAAATCAACCTTGCTCATTTCTTTCTAAATCTATGATGTATACTTGCGATTATATAGAGTGTAATAAATAAATAAGTTTTTATTATTGACCCACAAAGTGGGAAGCGGTCCACACCTGAGGTGACACTCAAGATAGAGTCGGGTGTGGTGTAAAAAATTAGGATAGAAATGAAGACCTGAGCTCAAACCCGAGGTTTTATCTAGGTGCGGATGAAGTGCATCAGATAACACGCATCAGAGTACATAACCTAAATGGTAACCCGATCTTTCTATCAGCTGTCGCAGTGGTAGAAATATTAACAACTGTAGATTTTTGGTGATAATTGGGGTTTGGGAGTCCTATAAAAATTCTATGCACATCCAGACTTGTGGTGGATGTAATATACACCATAATATATCATATCGAATGAGACTTGGATCCCTAAGAGCAAGGAGACAGTCCATCCAACAATGAGACGAGATGAGGAAGACCAAGACAAATTCTTCGACTTGGGGAAACTTTATTTTTTATTTTTGTACTTTTATTTAGAATGACAGTGTTGTATACAAACATAAATATGTGTTTTGTTATAACCATGTTCAGCAAATATATATTTGATTCGGGACATGGGAGTAGATAAATCACTATTATTTTATGATATTACTATTTCTTTTATTTTTGTTTATTCCTATTCCGTTGTCTTGGTTTTAATGCTAGTTTAGCAATTGATCACTGATTTTCAATTTTTTTTTGTGTGTGATATTGAATCAATATGAGAGTGGAAGAAATAAAATAAGCATAAGATAATATGCATATAGTTTGCATTATGTACTAAAAAATGTATAATTATATAATTGAAGTTATTTAGTCCGAAGAATTTCTTTCAACTGAATTACATTATACTATACTTTAAGAACGATACATGAGTAGGTAAGTGTATAATTCTACGTTCTCCAGCGAGGATGTTAGAGGATTTTCGTGATGCTTTATTTGATGCACATCATTAAATGATATTTACCTTAAATTAAAGAGTTGTCAATTGAAATTATCATCTGGAATCATTCACATACCTTGCTTTATCTTACATTTTTTTTTAGTTTTTTGTATGTTATTTACTTTTAGTTCAATTAATTCACACCCCTTTACTTTATTTTCTAAATTAAGTTATGACTACTAAAATCGAGATACTTAATCTAAATACTAGTCTTTGTGGAATTAACCTTACTTTCCACATTTTCATTTGATAACACGTACACTTGTAGTGTTATAATATATGTGAACATGTACCTAGTAATTTGCTACATCAAACAATGAAATTAAATTCTACTTAGATTTTTTGTCGAATAAGAATTTAGGATTTTGACCAATAAGTACAACATAGAAGGCATTTTCACACATTAAAATGCACTTTTTTTTTTTGCCAATTAGCTATGATTTTTACACTTTTTTACCACAAATTTTTTACCTATTTTTTTAAATCACTGGCCCTAATCATTTTCTTTCTATTACGCGAAATTATATTTTTTGCACCTTGCCCAGCAATAAAATTACCACAACCAATAATACTAAGATTACCGCATATAGTAGTAWGATTGTCACATCCAGTAATACTAGGCATTGAATTTATTTTCAATGATCACCAGCTCAAAGTAAGCTTTTTTGCAATACCTCCATGTTTTAATGGTTGTCAACTTAACAAATATATTTRTATATGTAACATAATAATCATAACATACTTTTTGCAGCTATTATACCTTTAAAATTACAAAATGGGATAGACTTACTACAACCAATAATGAGATTTTCATAACTTGTAATCKAATTATACAACGAGTATTTCTATCCCTATATTGAATTAAATAAGATGTAAAGGTGGGTGGKGAATGGAGACCACCAAGGATTCGGGTCACGGTGCTCAACTTCATCGATGCATTAGGCGCCCGATACTTTGCATCCCTCCGAGCACTGGCCTACCGAGAGTTGATGCTCGAATTTTTCACCACCTACTGGGCCCACGAGAGTTCGGAATTCTCGGTTCGTCTTGGAGAAAGGGAGTATCGGATCACCCAAGAGGTGCTTCAAGCGGTCCTCGGGTTTAATTGCGAGGATTTGTGGGACGATCGGCCAAGGGAGTTTGCCCCGATGCAATTTTGGGCATCGATCACGGGCGGGCAAGGTACTTCTCGATATCAAGCCTCGGCCATCACCGACTTGGAACTTTTGGATGTTTACAAGTTTTGTGCCCACGTCGTGATGGGCAAGCACGAGAGCTCCAACCTCACCCTTGACGAGTTTTACATGCTTTGGTGCTTGGTACACGGGCGTCGACTTCCGTTCTTTCCATTCATCCGTGCAGGGATTCGAGGAATTACAAGGACGAGAGGCGGGAGTGTATCCCGGGTCAGAATGAGGCCGATGACTACTTTGATAGCCCGTCTTTTCAGGTTCGACATGGAGGCGGCTCATATGACGAGGATCGAACCATGTGAGTTGGGGTGGAAATTTCCGAAGATCCCGAGGAACCACAACGCCCCCGCCACCCTAGTCAAGAGCTAGAGGAGGAGGATGAGCTTAATAGGCGGCACAACGAGGGAGTCGAGACCGACGAAGCCCCGAACACCGGTTCGGGCATGCATTTTGACGCAAGCACAAGCTATGCGGCAATCCCGTAATTTGGAGGCCCAAGCACCGGCCCGATTCCCAACATGGGTTGGCACGAGTTCCAACGCCAATTGTTTGTACGATTTGATCGACTCGACGCGGGGCAAGCAAGAACCGACCGAGCGCACCGAGCCCTCCATAGCCGCCTCTTGTTGATCGAGAGCCGAATGCATCGAAATGAGGAGAATGAAGAGGAGGAAGATGCCGAGGACGAGGAAAGAGAGGATAACAACTAAGAGGAGGAAGTAGAAGAGGACGAGGAAGCGAACCTCCAACCCCAACGTCGGAGACGTCATTTATTTTCTTATCCCTTTTGCATTTATTTGGTTGTTTGGTTTTCATAAGACTTGCACTTTATTTTGGTTTGTAATATTTTGATTCGATTATGTTCTTTTATTTCTCATCTATCTCTTGAAAAATCCAAAAACATT